>JAAAKL020003854.1:0-22166 GCA_010016065.2 Carybdea cf. marsupialis auct. non (Linnaeus, 1758) | reverse complement strand
CCTCAGAGGACATGAAATAAGCAAAATAAGTCAATTCTCTGTGTGTGGGTTATAGCAACACTTTTTGTATTATGTGGCGTAGTACCCCCAAGAGAAATGCATAACTGTCCTCAGAGGACATGAAATAAGCAAAATAAGTCAATTCTCTGTGTGTGGGTTATAGCAACACTTTTTGTATTATGTGGTGTAGTACCCCCAAGAGAGTACCGGACCGGTCCAGACTAGAAGGTCCTACTACGCAGCAAGAGACAGTAATCAAGGACTATAACACTGGATGCTTTAAATGTCCCACCTTATGTCGTTAACAGACAACCACATTTTAGAGGAGGCTTCCGTTGAACCTGCAGGAGCAACCCGCGGACCAACCGACGTAAATCGGATGATGATGATGATGTTTAATTTCTAAGCAATAGGAATTATGATTTCAATCAAGGATTGTTGTTGACATTTTATGAGCACAGAATGGATCGTTGCTAGATGCTAGAAATGGATCATTTATTATGATGTTAAACTTTATTACTACGCGTTTAGAGCATTCCGCATATTTTACCGTACGATATGACTTGTTCACCCGGGGGCTATACGAGTAGTCAGTTTCATTCATAATACTGTACCTTTGTCAGTGAAATTGATATCAAGGTTACAGAGGTTAAGCTTTTCTCCCTCAGGTGAACATGATCCTCAGGATTACTGAATTTCCGATTTCCTTCATCAACACACTACCGTCTCAAATATCAATTCCTTTATCTTTCTATATGTTTCCAACAAATACATACGCGTACATCAAAACATATTTCGCATGCCACTTCATACCTTTGACTCTACGTCACTTAAGCCTGAAGGCAAGTTGAGTTCTTACGTGTGAGTACACATTTCCTCTCTATGGCATTTCTTTAATAGTCTTACAGAAAGATCATCGTTTACAACATTGATCTATTAGGTTAAACTAATAGATCGATGGCTTACAATGACCATCTGAGCGTCTGGATAACACAATCACCTCGCTCTGTTAGTGGGTAGCAGAACCATTGATGCACATGCACCCGCGTCGCTTATAAATCATGCCCCTTATCCCCCGATACTACATCAGGAACCGGGAAAACAATAAGAAATTCACCGATTGCTTCTGGAATCGCGGGCATACGCAAGGGGGACTAACTCCTCCCTTGGGGAATCATAGATGCTTTGGTGGGTCGGTTTTACGAAAGGATAACTTTCTGATGCTGGACTCAATGATATTGAGCATTTTGCCCCTGTTTTGTCTCGAAACGTTCTAGGGAAGGGGACCCAAGGACCTCCTTGATACTTTTCTAGGTCACGCTTGTTAAAGACTAGTTCATATTAGCTTTTAAGCTGAAAACGTTCTATAAACTTTCAAAATTCTGAAGAAAAGGTCTTAAAAATAATTGGACTGACTCGTGGGCACTTCCTGAAAAGACAAAATAAGGATTATGATTTCATGAAGCGCAGGAGAGTAGCAACCATGGGAGGCAGTGGGACACATGCCCCTCGGTTTAGCCAAGTTATTCACACTTACGTATCCATTGAATAGATTTTGTTCATTTAAATAATCGTAGTGAACATTGGGCGAACAGGGTTTAGTCACATGTTGAATTTGGAAGTACTGGAGACCTCCTCCCGTTTAGCCAGAGATAATGAAACGTTTCAATATCTCTGGTTTAGGATTGTCATAAAAATGTATTGTTGTCACTTAGTTGTGTTTAATTGTTATCCTTTAATTATAAATAGTTAATGTGTTTTGAAGTAGGTACTGTTCCGATTCTGACTGATGCTATAGATCAAAGACCAGGTAAGGTCTTCTTGTGTTAAGAACTTTTACTATGAGCCACAATGGCAAACATTAGGTAATTACGTATTAGCCTCGTTTTCAATGAGACTACAAGGAGGCATGTGCTTCAATGAAAATTTTGACAGGAAGACTTACAGATGGATAGAAGAAAATGTTGTTGGAACATTTAGGTGAATAGATTATGAGAAGTTTGAGTGGAATTTACGATTGATTAGGATTAGATTCTTAATCAAATAGGACATTGTATGTTTCTTCTCAAAGAGTGAGAGGATTCATTACATAATAATGTGGCCACCTTAATGAGAATCGTTGCTATAGTCCTGTTAGGACAAGACTTAATAGACCTTTCCAAGCCTATTAAACATCATCAATTAACCAATCAAAACCTGGACGGAAAACTTTGGCCAAAAGTTGCTCCCCTCCCCAATGTCCATCAAGTAAGGCCAGAATTATTTACAATTCCCACATCACTATTACCGGAAACAAAGTGAAAAAAGAGAAAGGACAAAAAGGGACATGGTAAAGGAAACAAACGAGTCCGTTGAACGCATTTGGCCACCTAAGTAGACAAATACGGCAACATGATCTTTCTACGCAGAGAGTCAGCAAGCAACAATCCGGGAACAAACGTGCCTGTGACACAGAACAACTTCGTCTTGAGCCTCAGCCAAAGTCTGTTTGCGTATAAAAAAGTGTGAAACCCTACTGATTTTGATGAAATAGTCCAATAAGCCTTTTATCCCTCTTCCTCCATAAGATTACTTTCTTTCATAAGCTAAGCAATAAATTTGCTTCCTATTTATGTTATACAGTAATCGGGTACACTAATAGTCTTCTCTCTGGGCCATTCTAGCATCCATTCACATCAAAGCAAGAAAACCGTTGCTTTGTAGACAAAAAGAATTTGTCTTCTCATTGGTTCTTTTCGGTTAACCATTCTGCTTCAGGGACACCAATTGGCCAAAACAATACCAATCTGGCAGTCAGAATTCTGATTGGCTACCTTGTAAAATACAGTTGGGTAAACAATTTCGTTGAGTCCCTTTTCGGTTATTTTCTGACGAATTGTACTCAGAGGAGTGTCCGACGAAAAAAGCTTTTAAGTACAAAATGAATTCGCTATTTCGTGCAGTTTTATTATTCTGTACCATCAACAAACTTTTCGAATACAATGAGATGTGCGAGGGAGTACCTAAGGCGTACGTCGCAGTTGTTACAGGGCAGAATCGCGCAACATTTACGGGCCTCCATAATCAAACGTTGCACAATTTCAAACGTTTACCCAGTAGTGCAAGTAAAACAAAGCCAGAAATTCTTGAAAGTGACTCTCAAAAATTCTCTTCAAATCTCGAGATTTCCTGATAAACAGCGAGAAGCAGCATTTCGGGTATTGGCGAAAGCGACATCCCCTTTTCACCTCGCCGTTCTGTAAATCGCATTCACCAAAGTAAAAAAGAAAGAAGAAAATCCTGTGCTCTGTCTACGACATTTGTTTGCAACTCATGCTTTTTGTTAACGTAAGTGACATAAAGTGTCACTTATATGCGTCCTATTTCAACTACGTTCTACGACCGCTGCCTATTCAACAAATCCATTGAGAATTTTCTCCTCTATTCCAGACGGTTACAGTGACCATTGTCTGGGAAACTATCACTGAACTCAATTTTCAAGTAATACATGAAATGCTAAATGAAACTGGGTGGTTGCTCACAACTTGAGGTTAAACCAGAGAGGAGATGAAGCTTACATTATAAATGCCGTTGACTGTTCCCTTTTAAATTGTAAGCTAACTCTCTTTTCTGGTACTAGAATGACGTAGGTCAAGTTGTAGAGCAAAAAGAGGGACATGATTGTATAGAAGCCATTTTGCAATTCCATTTTGTAATTTCATACTATTCTTAGACTCATTCTTATGACTCAGACTGCGACCACACTAAGACATATTTCCTATCCGGTCACGAGATAAACAGCTTAGTCCATGTTGAAGCACCAGGTTACACTCGTTACTGCAACTTACGGTCATTAAGTCAAACTTAAAACAATTACCAAGCATCAAAAGTATAATATATATAGCTTGTACTTATATAGACAGTATAACCAATTCGTATCACAATTGGACTCTATGAATGCCCGAAAAGTTAAAAATAGAAGAGTTAGGATTCTATAGCTGAGAAAAAAAATCAAAACTGAGTTTACCCGGTAGACCTTCACCATTATTGAGTTTCTACGTCATTCAGGCTCGACGTGACACAGCATGCGCACACACCACGCTAGTGTAAAACGTAATGAAAACCCCTCTATGATAAGAGTGAAGTTTCATTCGTACTAAACTTTTTGCAACTCACTAACATCGAACATAAAAATACTTTGTTAAGGCAAATGTTACATTGATAATGTTGATGAAACATAACAATATGAATCATATTTGGTTACGTGTTAAAAGAATATAATCTGCATCGAAAGAATCCAAACGTGCCATTATCATCATTCTACAAGTATAAAATGACAATAACCACAGTTACATAACATTTCTACATCATAAAACGATAATATAGTAAAATGTAAATGCTATTGACTATTGTAAAGTGTGTATTATTCCGTGCGTTATATGTTTGTATTTCCATGAGTTATAAAATGAGTCTAAAACATTGGGAAAATATTGATGAAAGAATAACATTTTCCAATAATAATCAATGCAGTACCTAATCGGTTTCTCTAAAGCAGCGGTGTTAAACATGGGCCCATAACCCATATCGTGTATCTAGACAAAAAACTGGATCTTGAAACTATGACATGCCAATCGAATGTATTAAAGACAGCATTTCAGGAAACGCACTGTGTTCCAGCAACTACCTCAAGATATTATTTACTGTTTGTCTACGATTGGTTTGAGTGATAAGCTACACGCTACACTACAACCGATAATGTTATCAACCAAGTGTAATAATAATGGTATAACAAAGCTCCATGGCAATAATTTCTCTGTAACACTAACGTCATAATGATGTCATTCGGCTTTTCACAAGCGTCTACTAAAAGGAATACGGCTAAAGTGAATAAACAAGCTGGACAATCAGCCGCCAATTGCAACCATCATATTTCTTTTAATAAACCCGACGAAATAAATGAATGACGGTGGGGGCAGAAAACGGGCAACATATTCACAAAAATATAAATTTCTCAGCCCTTTTCCGCCCACAAAAACAAAAACACCAGATTCTATTGATTAAAAAGCAATTGGAGATCTACCTTACTCTTCTACTGCGCAGGCTCAAAAAGTATAGCTCCTAACTGTACACAGACACTGTGAAATAGCGACGACGTGATGGGATTTCTTAACAACGAGCAAACTTGGTATTATAAAACAAACTATAGATACGTTTTTTCGTGTATGTTTGTGTGTGAGGGGGCGTATAGAACTATCCTGATGAAAACTTCCCCCGAAAAATGTCCTTATCAATTCAAAGCCTGATCTGGGTATTTGTCTTGCCTATAATGCAATGGCTCTTGCCCTTACCCCTTGTTAATACCCCTTAACAGTCATCAACCATTTATTGCACCCTCTACCAGAAATAATAAATATCAATATTGTTCCTAGGTATAAACAAAAAAAAGAGTGAATTAGTACGATCCCTGCTACCATAACACAGATATTCATACCCCTCTCCCCCCAGTAAATAATCTTGCACCCCCGATTCAGAACCATGGCTTCAATTGATATGCCTCTTATGATTAAACTCAAGCTACGTTATTGGTTTACTGCAAAATTTAAGTATTAGACACCAAATAATAAGTAATTCAAAATATATTAACTATCTAAAACAATGATTCCCTCCACGTACTGAACCTGTTGCAACAAACCCATCAAAGAGAAGTAGGAAAGCAATTCGGATACTACAGAACACAAACGCTAGACATCGCTACAAAGTAAGAATTACACGCATTTTAGCGTAAGAGAATGTAATTGCTTCGAATGGGGGCAGCAACCGACGCTTAACAAAACGTACAGCTATTTGTGTGACTTTGACTTACTTTGACTTGATTAATTGAAGCGTCATTAGTATCTCACTTCACTCACCCTCGATACTGTTGTGTGAAACGCAAAGTCATAATGGGAGTTAGGCATATTCACATGTAGTGATCTGGGCTTTTCCCAGCCATAACCATCATTTAATAGAATTCGCCAAGTAAACATACCTACTGCCGTCCGATAGAACTCTCTAGCCTGGTGACTTTACTCTTACGTATCTCATACTCCTTTTTGACTTCAGATGCCAAATATATCTCGGTATGTAGTTACCGTTGAGCCTACTTTCTTATCAGCCATATCGAAAGTGGTTGATGTGTTGGATATACTTAATACAATCATTCAATGTATGTGATATAACAACCGATGACCATTCTACGACTTTACACCACCGTGATGAACGTGAAGCTTATACTACAAGTAACACCAATAATGAAACACTTGATAAAGCAGTAATTTTCATGGACGATAGAAAATATTTACGCTATTAATGTTCGAACATTTTTTGGACATCTGTTACTATGATTAGTCCTTAAAACTCTACTTCGTGTTGGTCTTCTCAAACAAAACACCTCCACACTGACATTTGTGGTTTGTAGATACGTTTTTTTACATCGACGGTGCCTGTAGTTACTCGAACCTAATCTAACTTGCCTCGTAACCAGCGGCAGGGTATCATGAAAGAAATACTGCACCTGACCTATTTTGAAACACAATGAAAATATCACGGATCATATATTTGTGACGATAATCGCATTATTTCATTTGTTACATCGGTCACATTATCCTACATTATAGCGTCCTATAATAGAAGTGCTAGACCACCAGTCAATCAGCACTAGGCATTTTAGCCATCCAAATCATAATTGCCTCGAACGCCCCACTCCGCGCTTCAAATTCCCCCTAAAAAAATAATACCCCGACATCCAACCGAAATTTGGGAACATCCCCACGAAGTACATAGTCACTTCGCTGGGGACTACTGATCTACATTAACGGGAAGCATACAGCGACCACCAAATATAGTCGACGTTTCATCCTCATAAACTGAAACACCACACTTCAGTACTCTATTGCTTACTAGCTACGCTGAAAAGCAGAGAATCCCATGTCACTTGCAAAAGAGAGTTTTTGTCCCCGCCCCTACTTATAAGCAAACCAGGAATCACATCCCAACTCTATTGCTACGTCCAAGGGCTCTGCATCAATAGTTTCCTTGTCATTAAACCCCACAATGGCCATGAAATCTTGGACTGCCAACCTAAACACAATATGAGTAACACAGTTTGTCGCCCAATAAGATTCAAAAAGCTAGCTAATAAATTTTGAAACCTGCTCCTGTTCTAGGGCTTTCCCCGAGTGGAAATTATTAAGGCTTACTCCTCTGAAAAATTTCAAGAACATCAGTATATATATCCATACATACATATATATATACATCTAACTAAGACAAACATCCTAAAAGATTTCCACGCGAGTACGTTGAAGTATTGTTCTATAGAATCCCTACATTTCAGTCACTGCTTCTTACGTCGACGTACTACTACCTTGAGCTGTTCCTTCTGGTTCCATTTTAACGATTAGGGGTTGATTATCAATATCAGCCTCAATTGGATCTTCTTCAGATTCCTCATCTTCATCATTCTTTTCTGATTTGTCTGGAACTGGCACTTCCTTCTCGTTGGCATCTGGAACTAAAGGAGACACATCATTAGCATCATCTGGTGTGTCTGACGGCTCCTTCTGTTCCTGTGCTTCGGCCTCTTCTTTTTCCTTTTTGTTGTCGTCCACAGTCTCCTGTTCTGCGTTTTCAACAAGTAACGTAGGAACTGAATCATCTAGAGGAGAGGTCGGTAGCTCTTCGGCTTCATCCAAATTATCCAGAGCTCCCATTTCCTCCTCCGGCGCCATGACAGCCGGCTGTTCCTTCTTTCTGCGTGCGTAGTAGGCCTTTCGTGCAATATCAAACAGTTGCTGTGCCTCTGATGCACCAGTTTGTGCAACCAATCCGTACAAAAGAGTGTTTTTACAGCGAAGCATCATATATGGTTCCCCAATTTCCTTTAATTTACCGGCATCGAGTACCTTGAAAATAAAAAGTAATTTTATGAATCAGTTCAACCATCATCATCATATACTGCGGAATTAAACAGAATTTATGTACTTAGTTCCAGAACCCCTCAAATTCCCGTAAAAATCTAAGAACTTATTATCAAGAGTGCCTTTATTAACAAATTAGTCAATTCAAAGGCTCTAATAGCTGATTATCACTTCTAATAGCTGCATATCATTTCTACTAGCTGTCTATCACTTATAATAGCTGACTATCACTAATAATAGCTATCACTAATAACAGCCGACTATTATTTGACTTTTCTTATAGATCAAAACCAATTAAGAAAAACATTGTGCCCATGAAAGGTTACGTAAGATCAAGGCCCCTTAAAACTAAATCATGTACGCTTTCACACCTTTGCTGTAACTGTAACAGATCCATACTACAGAGATATAAAACGTGTTACTGCTAAGATGTGACTGATCCACACTACTGAAGCGAAAATCTCTAAGAGTTGTTTGGCAATTGGAGCACACTCTACAATTGCAAACTAGGGTTACCAAATGTGAACAAGAAGTGATTACGAATTATTAACAGTAAACAACAATAATTAAGTATCAACCTGTCTACACCGATTAACGAAAGAAAATTCCTTCCGTGTAAACCTGCGCTGTGATCCCCCTCCCTACTGTAAAGGGCTACAATGGTAAGCCTATTGGGCATTCGTGAAAGATTATCTACAATAATTTGCAGTATGTTTTATCTTGGGTGTCTACAAACAGGCAGCTTAATGCACGCTTTCCAATCGAAGAATACATTAGCATACAAACGAGTCGTTACAATGTTTCACTGAATAAAATCAGAAAAAACGAGTTAACGAGTTGAGAATAGAAAATGAAAACAAAACCGGCTAAATAAATTTGATTCATTGTTTGAATGGCACATTCTTTAGTACCTGACAACAAAGATTTCGACTAGATAACACATTCTTATTCGGGCAGACTTCATCATTTCGGACCCAAGGCGGTGTTAACTTACAAAAAACACCGCTAACGTCTTGGAGAAATGTTTGAGGTCACACGAACATTTCGTGATAAATGCCACCCTTGAAGATGGCCAGTTCATGTAAAGGAAAAAAGTTAGGTTTTTCTGCTCTCCTTCGTCTTGTACCTAAAATAACTCGGAACCGTAAAAAGAAAAGCACCAATTAGCGTATGTTTTAGTTCATCATTATCGCATTGAATTTCACCGATTGTTTTACCACGGAAAGTTTGATAGAAGAGGTGGCGGTTGACCGTTACAGAAGAAAACAGATGATCGAAGAGTGAGGAATTCATTGCAAGTCGGAATAATCTTCTGCGAAACTTGAACAGAAAGTGTTGCCACGGACAAGCCCTTGCAAATGTTCTTACAGTCAGTGTTGTTGCATTGGGGTTATATACTACTTCAATAAACGTAAATTTCCAATCTTTATATACAGTAGGCGTGCTTGTCGCATTACATACTGCGTAGCAAAAAGACTCAGTAAAGAACACGACAGAATCCAATGTTAAAGGGGTAACGATATTTGACATCCATATGTCGTATTCTGACTTCCGGTTTATTTCATTGTTCATACTAAGCTTTAGCGCTCTGTGAGGCTACCGACTATTACCCTTAGACTAGCCGATTCTCCTAGCAGTTTCTATTCATAAGACGCACGACCTTCAAATCTTCACTCACATCGACATGAAACCTACCATCAGAAAGGTGAAACCTACCATCAGCAAGTCGTAACCCGTTCAAACTCTGCCTGGTGCGATTAGAAAAGCATTAAGGGATTTACCGAGTAACAATAACGCTTATGTAATCACGCTGGATGTGTAGTTATTTGTCTACTTGATGTTTCATAAGCAACCTTAATTTGGTTGCAGCGAAGGGCTTTTTCAAGTAGCAACCATTTCATCCTAATTAGTGGCTTAAAACATCTTGATATCTGTATGACCTTCCCTTCAGTTACTTCTTTCTAGGTGGTACCCTTTGATGGAATCTTAAAAACTGAGTTGTAACATATTTATCTTGAGAACTAAAGTTCTTGCTTCTTCCGGAGTAAACTTACGACTTACATGGGGCTACATAACATAACTACCTAGAGTAACAGAATTTTCCCACCCGATGTCTTCCCCTTAACCCTCTTATCTCCTTCTGTCTCTTACTCCTTTACCTATTTACAACTATGATAATATGATAGGGTTACTTAAGAGTACTAAACAATACAATCTATCGTTTGTACCCCTCCACGTCCCTTCTAAACGTTCCGTAACAGGCTAAGATAACACCTACTCTAGTGATACGTCAACTTTGCCGTTACCCAGATCGGCCCCTATTTTGACCAAAGGATCAGTTTGAAGGATCATGCCAATGTTCCGTGATTACAGGTGTTCCTATGGCAACATTCACGTTTCACATCAACAAGAGTCTGGGAGTAACTTCAATCCCTGTCATTTACGTAACAACAATAATTGTTCTAAGTTTACTAGAACCTAGTGAGTAACTTAAATCATCAAGGGCCAGCCTGACGAACCTAAAAAATTCGGAAGAACGATAATCTCTTAAAGATATGATATAATCTATCGGCGACCAAAAGTGTCATTGGGAATTTTATGAAAGAGTCAAGTCAACCCTGAAATCGACTTGATCCCTGTAAGGTTCTGAAAGGAAAATTACGTTCAACGTAATCCCTAATATCCCGCATTTAAATAGTCTCGTTACTATCATGAGTTTCTTACACGGGAATGTGGAGTATGACTTACCATGATGCGGTCTGAATCCATGATGGTGTTCAGACGATGAGCAATTGTCAGGACGGTACACTCTTTGAATTTGTCACGTATAGTACTTTGTATTAAATTGTCAGTGCTACAAAGAGACAAAAAAACCCGAGAAAGTCATGATAATGTAACATTAACGATAACCAAGGACCAAACGTAAAAGAACAATGAGAAAGACAATGCCTGAGACCTATAAAACTATTAAAATAAATACAAATATCACAAAATAAATTAGTCTTGGCGGTAATGAGGTATACCTTGGCAGCGGTATCGTTTACACACTGTAGACCTTGGAAGTAATAATGCAAGTGACAAGGAGTAAAAGAACGACGAGTAACCGTGGAAGAAAACGAGTCTACAAGAAAGCAAAACTTTGGTTGTCTAATTATCTACACATCTCTCATAAACGTAGAATTTCACCGGCGTCAGGCAGTAGGAACAGATGGACGAGGAGTGGATCCAAGGTCACTAAATCTATGTATGCTCCGCGGATGTCCAATTCTGAAAGCAATACCAGATGTGGATGCTTTGGAAATGGAGAAAAGGGCAAAATGAGGTGAAAGCACGTCCAAAGTGCTGTCCTTAAAGTAAAATATGTTTATTCTCACTATCTCGGTCTACGTTTTAGGTAAGGAATTTATTTATCTTTTAACGTAACGCTGACATATTTAATCACTAACAAAAAACATGTGAAGTAGTTTTGTACTAACAAGAGATAAGGTATACAATTTCCATTGCATTACACTTCAAAGCAACTGTGTTTTCCATTCCTCATACGCAGTTCTCGGGTTAATGTACAACGTGCATGTTTTTACATTCGCTTCATGTATACAAAGTGCATGAATGTGCATCTGGTTAGTACATATTTGGAGAAGGTTACCACGTGTCCCTTCAAGCATGCCAAAACTTTACGTCTTGCAATTGTTTCTCGAGTAAAAAATATAACATTCCTGGAATAATTGGATTTTTCTATCTAAACCAAGCTAACGTACCGTGATTACAGCTTCACTTTAATTTAACATTGGAGTAATTTGCTTTCGAAGATTATGTCACCAGCTCCATACAATGGCCGTTCAAAAAAATTGGAAAAATTTCAAGGCAGTAACACTTCAATTTTTTGTTGTAACTTTGATCTGTTTCTCGATGCTATGAAACACAAAGGTCACCTACAAGATACATAACGGCACGTCCGCGTCCCTCTTTAATCACTTCTTACTGTTCATAGAAGTACAAAAATTGCAGATCTTAGGAGCCGCTTTCTTTCAACAGTTACACTTAGACGGAATGTTGTATGAAAGACCGAATCGTTCGTTGCTAGCTGCCATACATAAATAACTAAATGTTTCCCCTGAACCAAAATCAAGACCACTATCCCTCGAAACTCCCGGCTTTAGCTATTTACCGAGATAAGTGTATTCATTTGTTATGTTCTTGAAATTTCGTCACTTTCACTTAATTCCAAGAAATGATGTATGAAAGATCATAATACAGGAGACATCTTTCCGCACATCACCACATTGCTTGCATACGCTCCTTTCGTGGTTAAGACTATTTCTAAGAGCTGCTCAGCATTGTAGTTTGAACTAATCGAGCGAAATCACATTCAAAAATTTCAGTATTTCTGAAATTGTACTATCTAACAATGCTGATGGGGTGACAGCACCACACATAACTTCACGACTAAAGTTTGCAAACTTTGAAGTGAACTTTATGTGGACCTGTTAAACGAGATTGTTGGGGTATATTTTGTTGAAAAAATTCCACACTGCTCAAAGAACCAGCTTTCTCAAATCACAGTTCTTAGCAAAATTGGATCATTAAATGGCTCAGTAAATCTTTAGTAATTATTACCACTGTACGGTTCCCATTTGTGAGTACAAGAGGCTGCAACAATAACCTGCAACCGCTAAGTTATGAATACACTACCCAGATAAAGCAAATCGTATGAGTTCCTCCTTCTTCGTTGCCATCATCACTGCCGTGTTTGACGAGACCTTTTCCGTGCGGTCCCTGCCTTGCGAACGCAGGTGATTGAATGGCTCACGGTCGAAAGTTTTGAGGAAGGTATGAGTACGAGGTAAACTGGAATGTATATTTATGAACACGGTAGCAATTGCTGCTTATGTCACTAGCGTCTACTACGGAATGAAAGTGTAAACAGATGGAATAAAACTTGTACATGTGTCATCTCCATGACCTGTGTAGTAACCAAAGGTAGATCACGTCTTAAGTTCACTCAATCATATCCGATATCGGAATGGCCACTTCCAGTTGACAGTGATATTGAATATCAATCACGAATTTACGTTAAAATATACCAAATGCAACAATATTGGTGTAAACGATGACGAGAAGGGGCAGTTACTTTAATCGCTTTCATAAACATCTATGGTTCTAGAACATGTCCAATAGTTTATCATATTCTGCTATTGCGAACTTGTTACAAAAAATTATGATGACTCGTGCACCCTTTTGCGGATTCTCGAAGATTCTCTTGCATGTGGATACATGAAATGTTGTAAACACCTAACCAGGTTTAATGGTGAATCCCTATGCTGATACTCCATTAAAAGCAATCTGGTATTGCTTGCAAAGGGACATCATTAGAAGCCAACTACATATAGCTCCCCTACGCCAGTTAACGTACATCTCGACAGACCCTCCCCTCCCCTCCCACGGGACCAGCAAGTTACTGGAGGTTCTAAACGGGAGCTCAAGACCTTACTACGTGGGCAGATGATATGAATCAACTCGTTTGAGGTAAGGCGGCTAAGAGGCTACAGCGACTAGTTATACGACGTTATCCAACTCCAATACGGTGACCGCGACAGCATCTCCGGGGAGACCAGCATACAGCAAAATCAAAAATGAAATGCGGAAGTTTCTCAAATAACTGATTTTACACTGACACTGTCATATAAGATAAATCCCATCTGCAAATGATCCTAGAAATGTGTCGGGTCCTGTCCGTGCCCGTTCGTAGCTTACGGGAAAGGGTCTACTCCACCAGAACAATGTACAGGGTACATTACATCAAATTTGACACCTTTAGACAAGCCATAACCATACTTTAGATCATGGTCACATAAGATACGGACCTCAGATGTCATACCCCTTCCCCCCGTCTACAGGCGTCGTAATTCTGAAAAGAAAAACTTTCCCCACAGCAATCCCTTCCTCAAGAACCTTTTCACCTCAGAAAACAATAACAAAGCGTAAATATTGGCTACGTCTTCTCAAATGACTTCCCCATTTTAACTGAAAATTGGCTAAGCTAAACTTAAGTGGATCTGAAGTCTTCAACAGGACGAAACGTGGTCGACTTCTTTAGAGTATATTTATCGGAAAATTCAATATCATGTTTACTTCAATTTTGTACGCCATTCTGGTACTTCAGAAAATGTATCGTCTCTAGTTTTAACCTAATATTTGAAGAGACACTAGAGAAAAGTAAAAATGCCACCGCAGGGATTCGAACCCGGAACCCACACATTCGCGACGCGCTCCCCTACCAACTGAGCTATGGTGACCAAGTAACAACGTAGTTCACTCTTCCCTAGTCGCCACATTAGCCCCTGATACTCCACCGGTGGACATCGCATCCAGCTATACGCAATTTTGGAGACCAGCCTCTACACGCCATGTGACTTGAATATGGAAGGACTGTCATCTGGCCCATCATGCTGTACGCAGCCCATTGAAAGTAGAAAATGTTATAGAGAAGACAGGATTTGAAAATATCAAGTTTGAAGAGATCAAGTTTGAAGTTTGTCTCCTTTGAAACAACAACAAGATTGTAACTCCTAGACAGTCATGTATCGCGTATTAGTCTTCTTTCAATGAAAAGATGACAATAAGTGTATATGGATAAATCTTAAAATTCTTACATATCAAGGTTACTCGAGATTCTCGACGAGTCAGCGGGAGAAACAGTTGGGGATGAACGGACAAGTTATAAGAAAACCTACGGCCTGCGGCAAAATGTTTCAGGGTATAGCTCATTTTCTCATGTAAGTGTCAATATCCTGTATTTATCCCCTTTGAATTACTACAAAACAGCTGCACCTCGCTTCTCCTTCCATTGAATTTACATATGTGGACCAATTTTTTAACACTGATGACCTCGTTAGTCACGTACATTGATTACTTGGGTGCATTTGTTACGACGATCACAATGACTTGGGCAACAGTACAAACCGCTATATTTACATTTGGATAATATCAAATACTGGTGCTAAACGTGAAAGATTAATCCCCTCTACGATGTGAATGCGAATTGCTATTAAATAAACAAAATACCACAGCAAGGATAACAAATAGGAATTAGTGAATGAAGGGGCTTATTACATCCTACCATTCTGCGGCCACTCCTTTACTATTACTCCTTAGAATGCCAAACGTAACACTGATTCAGATACTTGCGATTCTTCATATGTAGAATAGCTTGCGCACGTTGTCAAGGTAACACATTCAACGATCTATAGAAACAACGCAGCTACTGGCACGTAAGCACGTAAAACACGTGCCCAATGAGGAAAAAATTACCTGTATTTATTACAGAGTTGCCTACCTAAAGCGAGTCTGTTGAAACGTTACATACGTGACATCCAGATATCAGTTAGAAATGTAACACCATAAAAATACCTCAATAAACAAAGAAGGAAATAGTGTCGTTACTACGACAATAACCTTGCAGCATTAACCTGATGCTATTCTATACTCTCTCTCTCACCTTTTATGTTTACTGTTATCCGCACAGATACATTTTCTTGTCAACTACTACCTTTCTGGAATACCTTTGATGTAACACGCCTGTTTGAAATATTACCTGTCTTGTGCAACGTCGAATTTAAATACAGTGACGTTATTTAGAGGCTTTTACCCATCTATTGCATCAAAACTCGCTTTAAAACCGTACACCCAAGAGATAGGATACTCCTCACGGGTAAGATAAAGCAGCCCCAGCGGGTAAGCGGTCCACTACCAACTACTGGCATCACCTAATTGCCAACTGAATCCTATAAACTTTACAAGAGTGTCATGGGCCTGCAAACATCAATTTTTAGACTTCTCATCAAGGATGTGCCAGTCGTTGAACGTGAGAATCCTGCTATGAATAGAGCAGTTAACTATTTACCTCCATCTCTGTTTTCACTCTACCTGAATATTTAATTGTGCATATTTGTTTCATTTGTCAAACTTTAATCTCGTTATTTGTGTGAACACATTGACGAATTTATAATTATAATTCTAAATAATAATGTCTTTACTGTAAGACAAAAGTTCAGTTTCCTTAAAGAAACAAAGCAAATATTATTTTAAGATAAAAAACTCGTTATTGATATGATATTTAGAATATAGTTCCTAAATTTAATTTCTTTCTTTTATACGCAAGTTGTAAAAGTGTGCCCTGCTAGCGTGGCAGCACCAGGGCCATACCAAACAGGTGGCATTTCTTTGAATTTTAAAACGTAGCAGACAATTTTTCACTCTCCTAACCTCAAGATATTGGCGGGCCGCATAAGTGTCATTTTCATTAATTTTCTCTTCAGAATTTTTCAACGATTGAAAAATTTGATATTCTGTCGGACTACTCGGATCATTACATTTCAGGTGCAGGGAGTACACTTGTCCCATGACACCCATATACCCTTGTGGCTACAGTAAATACAACGACTCGTACCAATAGCTAGTGTATATATTTGTATCTTTAATAAGCTTTGTAGGAGTGCAATTCCTGAGAGCTTATGTGACGGTATATGTGACGGTCGTTCACCAAATAATCACTCAAAGGAAACACCGATTTCAGTAGCCATAGGTACTAAACGTGACAGGCAAAATAGCGATATTTCTGTAATGAAGCCAACTCTCTCTGCTACAACGATCTGCACAATACAACCACAATATAGCCACCATAAATGAGCAATGAGAAATGACTATATCGCACATTTTCATATTACGAACATGCATCAGTATTCTAGTACTAATAACAGGTGTTTTTCTTGGCATGAACCCCAAATCTGGATATAAAAAGTTCTGATGTAGTGTAACCCGTACCCAAGGCACACCAACTAACGCTGCTGGCGAAGGCCTTACTCAAGTATCCGATATCAATAAATGAGACACAAGTAGAGAACACTAAGACAGTGGCACGCAACATTGGGTCCATAGGTTAATTTACATGTTTTATAGGCACTCCATTTAAAACAGGAGGCCATGCCATCCTTAAATTATGCCTCGCTCAAGGCAACAGTGCTTTGTTTATGATTTACACGGCACAAGTACATCCTAACATTAGCAGGGAATAGGATCAATTGTATTCCTTTAAAAGCGGTCTCAGTGGCAAAGGTAACATAACAATATATCAAAGTTGAAAGCCGCAAGGAGTATGCATTGTAAATGATAGCTTAGATTTTCTTGTTAAATATTTGCCTAACTCTTACCCTGGTGCCTAAGGCGGTCCTGGAAAACTGCCACGAAAACATAAACAACGCATTCCTTTATCATAGTGTAGTATGAAACCCCAGGAACTAACACTGTAAGATAAGACTCAATCTCTGCTGGCGAGTGTCAAAAGGGCACGTGGTTGCTTTAACTACGAAGTATGTAGTTTCTCAAAGATGACGGGAATTTTTATATTTTTAGAACTAAAAATCTCCCGTTTATGAAATTTAAAGTTGATGCACTTTCGAGAATTAAAGCAGGCACCGAACTAGAAATACGGTTTCGTAAAATCAGGGACTTAAAAAAGATATCAAACTCCTATTTTTAAAGATATACACATCTTAAAAATACCTACATTCTTTAAATACACCCAAGGATAAATTGTGAGCCAAATCAAGTACGTTGCTATATATAAGCGTTTTTTCTCTCTAAGTAGTACCTGTATATTTTCATTTACTGAGCCATTAAATAGTCTAACTCCCAACGAGCTTATATGTTTATCTATTTCATTTTTCTACATGTGTAAGGGAAATGTCCAGAAACCATAGCATCCATTCAAGTAATAGTTCTCAGTGACTTGCTTGAAATTGTGTTACTTAACGTAAAAACGTATCTGATTTTCCAAACTACGATTTCCCTACAGTTTCGATCAGCACTTTTCACTCACGCCCTCCATTGTATCCAGTACATGTAAAAATGATATGTAGCTGAAACCATTTTAACCCTGTATATCAAACATCTCATTCAAACTTCGAACGAATTTTATTCGAACTTGAATAAAATGACTGACCCAAAGCGAAAAAATGAAATAATTAAAACTCTTGACTTTAAAAACGCCAATTCTGCTAGCACTCAAACGCATTCTGAACTATCTACTAGAAGCATTTCATTCCATGTTTTTAGCAACATATCTTACTTTGAAAGATTCATCAAAACCCTTGGTTAACAATGAATAGGATTATATTGAAGGGTCAAAGAAACAATTCTTACAGGGGACGGGGGCACGCCATTGTCTAATCGAGATAAAATCTACACAGTGTATTCATATGTAACAAAGCGTTAATAAGCTTCTCTCCTGCCCCCTGTTTCTCCGGCCCTTTATTTTGAAGGGCGTTTACGTCTAATAATAGGGCATCTCACCTTGTATCAAATAGTTTGTGATGAAAGATAGGAAGAGAAGGATGTTAAAAATAGTTATGTTGTAAACATGGTTACTTACATTGGATCAACGTTAGCCGTTGCTTCATCAATGACGAGGACTTTGTTTCGTCTTAAAATAGCTCTCGCCAAGCAGACCAACTGTCTTTGTCCAACACTCAGATTGTTTCCTGATTCTGCCATCTCACTTTCCAGTTTACCTGGTAAGGCCAGGACAACATCCTTTAACTGCACCTGATGAGCAAACGACGAAAATCTAAATATAAGTGCTTACTTACTCCAAGTTTGTAGCTACAAAATACCGGAAGGCAAAGCAAGAAAAAAGAGTAAGATTTACGGAGGTAAAAAGTAGATATATTTAATAACAGCAAGAAATAATTCATTTCCATTCTTTTGAAGCGCTTCTCAAAACAAGGTGTTTGGATGAAGGAGCCAAAACATGCAAAAGAAAGGTATCGGACTACTAGATTTGGATGCCTGATGATGTCCTAGTGTCCTTAAAACGTGTCAGTCATACAACGAATACCTACTTTGACCGTTGGTTTTCTTAGGAAGCGCAAAGAGGGCTGTTGTGTTCTTAATACACACGTAGAATCCAAGTATTATCAAGATCAATAAATACGTAAACAACTGGAAATAAAAAACCCCTTAATATTGGTTAAAATACTTAGCGTGAATCTCGCTGTTATCATCTGTAACCTGTCTCAAGACTATTGAAATATGAGCTTTTACTACAGTAAGTATTACCTTGAAATTAGAACATATTGTTGAGAAGAGAAGATTATCGCATGTACTTCAACACGCGGTCAACACTTTCACAACGAATGCTATACTAACAAAGCTACCATAAACTCCATGCATACTCCTCAAGTTACCACATTGCGCCTCTATTGCGCTTGGCAACTGGTCTGCGAAACTATGCAGGGGTCAATGTGAAAGTCCCCTACTGGAGTATTGGGAGTATTTTACTACCAATCCCGAGTTTAGTTATCGGGGAACAAATATTTCTTACTTCTCAGAGGAAGAAGGAGTGTACAGCTAGTAATATTTCATACTTCCGATGTTGCTTTGTGCCGTTTAACTGTCACTCTCTCCCTTGCTTTTCCTGTACGCTAATGTTATCCTTGTTTCTCTTCCCTTTTCCTCCCGATTTTCTTTCACCTTTCCCTATAAATTCTCCCCTTCAAGTATATAACCACATATGTTTCCTTTTGTTGTATAACTACTTCCGCCAGAACTCGATCTTTTGCAAAATTTCAAGGTTGTGTCTCAATGTAACCTTTTCAAAACATTGACGATGACTGAAAGGTTTTGAAAATCCCAAAATTACCATTTCTATGGAAAAAAGCAAACTAACGAAGTTGGGAAATCTGTATACTTGATTCGATTGATACTCGGTCATTGCGTCGTTTCAAGTGCGGGACAAAGAAGACAAAGGATGCTAAAAGTAAACGGACTCTAAAAATAGAGCGGTGAGGCCCCAAAATTGTATTGAACGGCAGTGGAAATAGCGGCAGTTACACTTTTATGCGATCAATAGCCAATAACAAACGCAAAATCTCACTAACTGATGTCAGCCGATGTCTAGTTTGATGTTTATTGTCTTCCAGCATAGAAAACTTATATTTGTTTAAAGAGAAACTGGGAAATGTGTGTAAAATACAATCCACTACTCCTGTCACTTGTCAAAAATACAAAAAGAACCCACCACTTTCTTTGTGAACGCTTCATATTTACGTGAATCGTAACACTGCTGTTTAGTTAGTTTATCCTTACCTCCTCGAGAGATTTCCAAACTTCCATGTCGGAGTGTTCATTGAAAGGATCCAGGTTTTTCCGCATGGTTCCACTGAAAAGCACGGGATCCTGATAGAGAAATGGATATGGTGAAATCTCGTGTAGACTGTATGAACTATTGTACGGTACAAGCAAACGTTTTCTAAGGCGTCGCTACAGGGGAGACTGCGGGACTCTCTCCCCACGTTCTCTACAGAATCAATTTCCCAATTCGTAATTGAAGTTAAAAATTCCTGGCGACGTGCTTCATTTTTTATAATATTCCAAGATTCTCAGCCTAAAACATGATCAATCATTAATGCAAGATAAAACGTACATGTTATCATTTCATAACAAAATGCTACCTCTTTTTTTCCAAGTCAGCATGTGACAATAGTATGATGCACCGCATTCATTCATTGACACTGATAGGTATCTTACCACAGTTTCCCGGTCGCAAAATTGAGTGACTTAAAACGTTTGTTAATGGTACAGACCAATAAAATGCACAAAGTAGACACAACATTTCATTTCTTATACTTAAATGCTTTTTTCGTTTGACACTAATCAGAGTACACAATCGTCAGCATTGAAATTGAAAGAGAAGCAATGAAACTTATACCTAACTGTGTTTTAAAAGTAGCCAATCAGTACTCTGACTGCTAGATTGGTGTTGTCTTTACCAATCAGTACTCGTGAAACTAAATGGTGAACTGGAAATGCCCAATGAAAAGACAAATCCATTTTGTCTCCAAAACATCAGCTCCTACTAGGAAACAACCAACTCGGGTTTCAAAAACACTTAACACTACTAAGCAATGTGATTCAGTAAACATCCCATTTTAATTCTTTACATGTGTAATAATCGAACTGACGCTGCAGAACTGTCGTAAAGTTCAAGCCCCGACTGACAGAACACTGGCACTACGTTGCTAAAACCCCCCAATACAAACTGTACCGGAAGCGACTTGTACAAGCAAATAAATTTGTGTACGATGTATTACCTGTGGAATAATTGATATTTTGCTCCTAAGATCTTTCAGCCCCATAGTAAGGATATCCTCCCCGTCAATTTCGATGACTCCTCGTGGCTCAGCAGTTCGAAACAAAGTTGAAATAAATGATGATTTCCCAGCTCCTGTTCTTCCACACACTCCAATCTGAAAAAGAAAAGTTGCGAATGTCGCTTACATTAATGCGAGGTATTCAATAGCCTCAATCATTGTGATAAAGCCAAATTGCTTTGATTTTGATCCCGGAGGACTATCACGGACAAGTACAATATTTTATGTAACTCATTTCCCTGCAGAAAAACTTTGTTTAAAAGATGCGCAACGTTTACCTTAAGTAACTCACCATAAGGACCATCCCAATGCTTCCTAACCTACCCAACCTACCTTGATTTCACGAGCCCATTGACAATATAACCGGATTTTATATTCTTCACCAATCATCCCCAGCATCCTTTGAAGCTCAATTTAGCTCTGTATGGAAGCTTGACAACACCATACAAAAATTTCATATTCAATGTAATGGACACAGAGCCCTCTTCCTGATAAAAGATGTTTAACTTCAATTTGCAGGCTTTCTCAGTACGGTGGAGACCAAACCAAGCGGTTAAATATAACAAATAAGCCATGCTATACAGTATCATAATGGCATATTAAAGCATAGGGTTGCGACCTTCCCTAACATGCCTTAGCGGATTCATTCAGGAAATTCTAGTCTAAGTACACTTAACATATTTTTCAGCTTCGTTGCCGAAAGGGGGCATTTGTAGCTTCTTCACAAAAGCTTCTACTTCGGTTTAGGAATATAAAAACCCAGGCAAAAATTCTAATAGTCAAAGACATATTGAGTCAAAAAATTCGTCGTAGATTTACCGTAAATAATTTAATCAAGCTTTCGATGCAATATCATACATCATCATCAGAAAAATGATCACTGGTTTGAGTTGTAAAACTTAAAATACTCAAAATAGAATGCAGATACAGTGAGAAAATAGATCAAGTAGTTAATGAACGTTGTAATGGAAAATTAGTCAAGAGGGAATATAACAAGCTACTAATGGTGCTAGTGTACGAA
>JAAAKL020003853.1:0-22167 GCA_010016065.2 Carybdea cf. marsupialis auct. non (Linnaeus, 1758) | reverse complement strand
TGTAAATGATAAAGGATGTAAGTACTAAAAATATCATCTTTTGTCAAATTGGCAGTATTGGTGTGTAGACATGCCTCTAAATGATTCCCGGATTGTTGAAAGCAGGGGAAAATTGCAATAGGTACCAAACCGGTTTTTTTAATTAAAAGCCATGTTGCTCTGACATTCTTAAGAGTAAATAGCGTGCGATATGACTCTACTATAGGGCAGCACTTGCTCGAAAACGGAAATGTACGAAAATGTATACGGATGACCGTTTCCGTATAATAGGTAAAGCATGGTATACCTTTCACATGGCCGCTCTGGAATCAGCCCACATAAAAACAGGGAAACCGTTGTTTTGCAGGCAGAAAGAACTTGACTTTTTACTGGGTCATTTTGGTTAACAATTTAGCTCCACGGGCATTGATTGGTCAAAACAACACCAATCTGACAGCAAGAGATCTGATTGGCCGTTTTGAAAACAAATTTGGGTACTACTTTCATTCCTTCATTTTCGTGTTCCATATGGACGCTTTTGTACTCAGGGGACGAAACAGTTTTAGAGCAGAAAGATGGTTTCGCTACTGTACCATACAAAAACTTCTTGAAAATCTTGTTTTAAAACGGCTGATTTGTAAGGAAACCATCAATCGACTTACTTTGAAAATCCTTTGGTCAACTGTACGAAAACGAGAATTTTACACAATTTCTGAAGAACGAAGTTGTTCTGTGAACACCGCAAAATAATCAAATTCAAGAATTGTCAACTAGAAAGAGATCCCCAATGAAAAGTAAGCAACGTCAGCATTCGTTGTCCTCCAAGTGGTGACAATGGTGATGTTAGTAGTAATAATAGTAACATTAGGTAATAGATGCTAACTTGATTACCATTATGGTAGAGACTTCTCTCGTAAGGCATTTTCTGTGAAAACATTACCTTGTTTCCTTGCTTAACTTCGAAGATAATTCTAGGTCGCTTTTGTTGCTCGCCAATTCATACATCAAACTTTCTTTACGTTCCATTTTACTAAAGAAGGATAAAAACATAGTATGATCACTTTTCAAAGGAAGTAAATAATACCGAAACTATGGCGAAAAATAAACATAACATAAGAAGAGAGGTGTCATAAAAATATGGTGAACCGGAAATGCATTTGAAGGGTTGGCCTGTAGTACAAAACTTGAAACAGGTCTACGAAAAACGCCTCTTAGTTCGTGGTATACAAGGGAAACTAAAAGTAGCACTGTCAATATACCAAAACTACAATATTTATAGACACCCTTTTATTAAAACCACACTTGCTTCTTGGGCGCAGAATATTCCTTACAGTTTTATCTTATCAAGCCTCAAATGTACAATAATGTTTTTCGAAAGAAAGTTATGCCTTGAGTTGATTTTACACAGTTGTCAAAAATGCTGTCAATTGCAGCTATAACATCGTTTATTTACGTTTTCTTTTTGTTTTGCTTTGTTGTTTGAAATGTAAATATCGTAACTATTCGGATTAGCGCAGCCTTGAATGAGCGCAACCTTTTGGATGAAATATTTCTGATACGCGCACCTCCTCAATTTTGTGCAGCCCTAGATAATGGCGAGACACAATCATAGCCATGTTCTAGAATATGTACAGCTTCAAAGCGAAAGCACTTTATGTCAATTGATAACTACCAGAGTTAAAGCAACATCTTCCTTACTTAACACAATTGATTCGGTCAATCTCAAGCAGTAGGTTAGGTGCTGATGTTGATATCAAGTATCGTAACAATGAAATGTTGCTGTTCTTAATCAAGGTGGTTAGATTGATATAACTATGTATTCCTCATTATCTCGTCATTTTCTATCGATTCTGGTATTTTTACAAAAATGGGTAATAAGCGAGGTCCCGCATATAGGCGCAGTTGAAAAAACAAATAAGCACAATGTACGGTTAGACGAATAAATTATAGTGCTTTTCAACAATGAGAATCTTCTTTGCTATGGTGAATAATTGTTTGATTGATGATAAAGAAAATGGCGTTTACTTTGCCGCCCAAGTTGGGATGGGTTTATGAAACATTTATTAAAAGTTGCCTGATCTGATTTTTTGGTATGTCAAACACGCATGTAAAAATTCGAAAACATACTGTTTACAAGTTATGTAATAACATTTGCACCGATTTGTAACACCATCGCTGTCCTGAACATGGAATCACGCTGCCATCAACTGCAAAGGGTCCTGTAGCCTCTATATATTGGTTGAACAGTATACGATCCCGGATATGGTGGTCTCTGCGTTCTTACAAAACACCCGTTAAATATTTCAATATCGTGAAATGTATCCGATTTATTAAAAGTTACAGAAATGAAACTTTGACTGCAGCTTACGATCATCAAAGGTAATGAAAGGTAAGAACCATTAGGAACTACGAGGTACAACGATAAAAGTAAGGGCAATACAGAGTAGAAACTGAGAGCAATATGACGCTGAAGGGAATTACTACTTCGAGTTTAAGATTATTTAAGATCAACGGAAATACCTACTAGAAAGTAAGGGCAGCATTAATTTGAGACAATCACTGACATAAGTCATAACTACGGAAAATATAACGCGAAAATCAAAGGAAATTCATCAAGAGAAAGACGAAGCAAAGCTAAAACCAACGACAATATTGAGTAGAAAGTATGGACAATGTGAAAATGAAATCAACGGTGACACGAAAGGAATCCTTGAACAACAAGTGGGTGTCCGTTCATGAACTGAATTACACATCCCTGGTATCTAAACATAACAAGGGAAGCAATTTAAAGATCAGATATGGTTAATAAACCACTAAAATAAGGAATTAAAACAAAATGGATTGATAACTACTGGTTAGTTTAAATGTCTTACCTCGATCTCAATTGAAAGCAGAGAAATATTATTAGAAAAACTAAAGAGAACAGCAGCATGAAAAGAAGCCCAACAATTGCCAGTAATGAACCATCCATTTTGACAGTTTTAATGTTAGGATTTTTTGCTGAAAGCCTTGTCTCTTAAATGCTCCGTGATTGATCTGAAAATCAAATAGAAAGCTATGTATTATATGATGATGTTGTAATCTGTTAAACCGATATCCATATCGACAATGGCAAGAATGCAAAGTATCGGGCATCGGCCAGTATCGGCCGTATGTTGAGGATCGGTAGCGACCTCTTTGTATCCATACCCTGACTGACATAATCTCTTACATTTAACCTAACTGGAATCAATAGTAAAAGACAGTAAAATTGAACTTGATATTGGCCAACTTCCTGTATGTAGGAAAAACTGAGCATCCTTTGCCTGAGGCAGTAGGCATATCAAACCCTGGTCACATGATACCATTGTCAGATTCGAACATATGTAATGACTGCTAAATATTTGTTACTTCAGCATTAGAGACCCTTGCCCGTACGATCTGCAAAGATAAGATGGAGACCCTACTGCGCTATAGCGACGGAGCACAAAAATTGGACCATGTGCTACCTCGTCGTACAATTTTAGATGGTCTTATGACTCAAGCATCAATGACTGTTAATGTAAACTTGCAGAGCGACTTTTTTCTTATGCTTTCCCGTTGTTCTTTTGTCTCGTTTGGGTCTTCAAAATATCGCTGTCTATTCTTATGAAAGTGACGTTCAACATATTTCTTCTGTTACAGTCTCTAGCTTCACTCAGTGATCAGTAAGAAAGACCTGGAGTATAAAATCTGTTTGCCTTCAAAACGAAAGTCCTAACATCTCATACTTCTTGGTTAAAAGAGACTTGTCGGGACAGGATGACAAAGGACTTTTACAAGTTATGATTAAACTGCAAATGGTTACCTGTGTTATGTGTTCGTGTACTTGTGACCTCTAAGACACAAAGCACGAACTGAAGAGGTAGGTCACAAGTTTAAAAGGTGATAAGGGAAGAGATGTATGTTTTGATGAGCATCATCACTATTATCATCATCATCATCATCATCATCATTATCATCATTATCATCATTATCATTATCATCATTATCATCGTTATCATTATTATCATCATTATCGTCATTATTATCATCATTATCACCATCGTAATCGTCAGCAGCAGCAATAAGACTACTACCACTATCACAAATAATATCAATGCAATACGAATAATTTTGATAACTGCCTTAGTACAGCATTACCGAGGTTACAACACTTGGCATTAAATTTCCATTTTTAACCTGAACCAGCAAATGATATGCTTTGAGAATCTGTAAAGTACAAGCCTGTACTTATAATATTATAATTAAATAATGCAATAAGATTGTTTATTAAATAAACATTTCTTTACTGAAGAATCATGGAAATTCATGTAAAGGTAGTCTGATGTCCTACTATTCTAGTATGTTGTGGTACGGAATCACATACACCAAGCCATGACATGATGAGGTAGGGCAGCTAATTCCTTTCCTAGCTGCTTTTATCCTTATTTAATACAAGGTATCAACCTTACAGATTGACAGATGAGGGTACACTCGAATTATCAACGTTCTAGATCAGCCCTCTATTAACTGTGCTATTCGGGGTCAATGAAGATTTAGATCATGAACTTAAGGAGTGCAGTGACATGGTCTGAGAGCCACTGGTTTACACTCTTTTGATACATCGTGTTTAGATCAAAATTGCCTTCCTCTTGTATATTAAACATATAGCAAGAGCTCTGCCAAAACGGGTGTGGAACGATAGACTGCTATTGCTGTGCTACACCCTTACAAACAATAAATTTGGAAGATCATTTTAAGGGAAAAGGTCACCCGGAAGGAAGAAAACGAAAATTCTAAGTCAGTTAAAAAGTAAAACATATGAACAGAGCAGGAAAAGGCAAGTCTACAAACACAGACACCGCGGATATAAAAGAAAACGATCCAGAAAACACAGATTCCTGCCTGAAAGAGGCATTTACATGCTTTTCCTACGTAGGTTGAAAATTAACTACAGAAATACTGGTACAAACATGATATAACAATGTTCAACTAAGCAAGTCCCACTTCTGGTTTGTGTTGGGTCTCTCTACTTGAAATATCATTACAGATTTGTTTATGCGTCATTTACAAACCTTCATCGTGGATCTATAAATATAATAATAAAGCATGTTGACAAAATGGACTGCACTGTTAGCAAGGTATCATTGGACGAACCGATTAAAAGAAAGGGAAATACAGGCTAGCAACATAACATTCGAAAAGATTACATCACATCATGGAAATATCTTATTATAAAGTTCATGAGCTCCTTGGTCAAGATGGTGAACATTGGAAGCATGCATCTCATGTTAGTGTAGATTCTGTCGCAGAGGGAGATACTAGTTCATACATATATTACCAGGAGGAGGGATTACATAAAGAAATTATTAAATGAGAATACGTCTAACGTCAGTATGCAAGACGTTATTTCCCAGTAACTGCATCACAGCTAAACTTTTATAACTATATCTAAGGATACAAAGACCAAAACTACTATGTTTTCTCATAAACAAACGGATAAAAGGACAGACAGCTACCACAGGTGTGAATGTACATAAATCGATGAGTACTCTAAAAATATAAATGATGCTACACTTCCTTACCTTTCGAGACGAAAGAGAAGTAATTTAGGTTGTGTTTTGTTTGATTTGCAACTATGTGATGAGCATACATATCTGAGGTGCTCAGGCATCACCATTTGAAGAATTCAGAAGATCATTGGACATGATAATGGTATATGCAAAGAAAAATGTGGTTAAACCTGGAGGACACAAGTCTTATCTTTGGCAGAGGATGATTGAAAGGAAGTATTTGAATTTCGGTCTGTGTTATTTGTTCAGTACCTGCCAGCCAACTTACTCAATCTGGAAGTGTCATTCGTCCTATTACAAAATCAACATGGCAACACTAGTGGTCACGGCTCATCTTTGAATATATTTTAAAGTTAAATGTTTGCGAAGTAAAACGTCAAACTTTGAAATCTGAGCTTTAAATCACTGTAGCCAATTTGAGGTCTGTTCTGAAGTGGCTCCCTTTGGAAGATATAACCAAAGTCTCTTTAAGACTCCGCAGATTTGCAAAGCCACGTACTTCTTCCGGTTACTTGCCAGCGATCGTATTCGGGAAATGATCCGTGAATGAGATTAATAAAGCAAAAGACTTGGCTAGCAAGGACAGAAAACTCTCAAATATCACGAGAAACATTTTCGTCAATGCCAATCACTATTCTCACTTCCGCACTTCAATATTAAGATCACCAATTTCACATGTGTTTTTACAATGCTCACTTCTGAAGCAACTTTCTTTTCAAATAAATGGTAACGGCAACTGGGAGAAAATGAAGTCAATCGCTTTACTACAGATTCTAAATTCAAATTTGCTGGGGTGTTCTGTTCAGCCCTGTTCTACAAACGTTCTTTAGCAGAGCATGCCACACACACACACACACACACACACACACATTTACAGTATACAGTAGCATTATACGCCCTAGTCAAGGCCAATCGAAGCTTTAAAAGAGGCAAATAATTATAAATTTTTAATGAAAGGCAAACATTGTGTATATGCTAATGACCAGATTCGTATCGGCACTAGAATGATGCAGCCCTTTAAAAAATCATGAAAACAAATATGTCTTAATATAAACTTAAAATGGCTCAGTAAACAGCGCATCGAATTGGCATCGTTCATCAAAAGAGATTGTCATCATCAAAAATCAGTCCACTCGGAGTAAGAGAATCTCTCTATAAAAAATGTGGTTCCATGGATTCTTAAATAATAGCGTACACGGTACACCTAGTTTTCTTTTTAGAAAGTCATACACCACTGGCAGACCTGAGTGCATCTATTGGAGGCCACGTCAACCCCAGCTGATTAACACTTTTACAAAGCGTTTAAATACTTACGCAAGACGATGCTTCAGATTGTAAACATTTTCTTAGGATCGATATCAGAATTTAAGAGACATAATCCAGAGTGAAGGATTTTAATCTCTTTAGAACATTGGGTACTAACTGGAGGACGTCTACACCCCTCTTTAAGATAGCGTTGGAGATGCTAGGAGAAGGATGAAATCGAAAAGGAAGCTCCGGGACGAGGTATATACGTAAGGGTTGTTTAGCAGAACCTTTTAATTAAACACCATGCATTATAATAAATATTTCATTTCTTCTGATACTCATTAAATATATGCCTTCAGATTTGGTGGGCGAGCTATCACATTTCGGGGGGCTTGAGTTTTTTCTCAAACTCAAATATACTTTAGCAGTGAGGTAATCAGTGAATTGACTCCATGGCTTTTCTTGAATAAGCATATAGAGCCCATAAGCATATTGAGGCTAAGATTAAGCAAAATTTAATCATTATTTAAATGTATCCTCTGCCTAAGCTATTTCAAGATAGGTGTTAATTGGCCATACAACGAGGAGTTTCAGACAGTGCTAACAGAAAGGTGCTACGTCGCAGCATGGTCTTCTACTCAAAATTTGGAAGTTTTGTAAAAGTATGTAGCTGATATACAATGTCAATGAAACTTAGAACCGGTATGGTTAAGAGTTCATACCTTTTAAACAAGAAACGTGGAGACGTAGACTAACTAGGAAATATGGCGACTCAATAAGAAGTCACATTCACTTTCCCAAACAAGCCACTTGAACTGTATTTTCTCGCGTAGTATCTGTTCTAATAAGGTTGGTGTCAGAAGTTTAATTCTTAGAACTAGGGTTTAGGGTGTTGGGTCTGAACATTTCCTAACATTCATAAAACACAATCAAAGTAAGCGTTTCTAAAATACACATAGATATACCTACAAATTCTGGGTCTATTTTGTTAAATGGTTGCAGAGATATCTACTAAGCACATGGATATTACAAGATTGCCAGATGGCGGTTATACCTACGAGTACTGAGCCTTGCTTTGCCTACGTTTTATCTGCACATGCAAGAAGGAGCATACTAAAACAACGGGAGGGTGGGGTACTAACACAACGTATGCTTCTGGGCAAAGGTTTTGGGTTTTGTAATCTTTCTCGACAAAACATTATTGAATGAGTTTTGGTCAAATACTTAAACAAATTACACAAATTATATCGCAAACGTAATTACATTGAGTGTTTAAAAAAGCAAGGTAGGTCTATTACACTCTACTTAAATGCCTTACCTATTAACAAAGCCATTAGTCATAAAGTACTACGTTGCCACGGATCAGTGTTTGATCTACCATTTTGGGCATGTTCCACATCTTCCGTATGGACATCTATTTCATAGTTGATTATTATCAAATAATTCATCTCTAGGTATAACTTTTTGATCTTTTTTAAGATGATAGGTTTCAATCGCACCTCATAAGCCCACGGTTAGCACTGATTGAAGACCCATTCTGACGACCACGAGGAATAAAAGTGCTTCTTTTTCGACACCATGACTTAGCAACAGCACGAAATGTTATTCATATGTTCTTTTCTTGTAATTTACTGATAGGATTTTATTAACGTTAAATCAAGGCGATGTAAATATTATTATAGATCGCCCTGCGTTAAATGTAAACGATCACTCGATTTAAACGAGGCTCAAATTACAGGCACGAACTGCAGCCCAAAGGGATAGGAGACAATGATGAGAAACAATACCAACTCTTGTCATCCTCTTGTGTCAGAAGAAGGGCTTTCTTATATTTGAGACCAAAGCAGTGGCGGTTTGGAAGAGTGCGGGGCTCTGGGCAGAAAAAAGTTTGCGGGGCCCTATGACGTTATGAATTGCAAGGAAGTTCGGACATGACCGTACTGCAGAAGTTTCGGAGACACTGAATTCCCTCCCGAGGGTATAGTTTCAAGTTTTCACTTACTTCCATGACGTTGATATGAGCAGTTAGACACATATTTTTTCTTAGCATTGAAGCAAGCCCCCCCCCCCCCCCAGTTGCAGGGCCTCGGGCCATGGTCCTATCGGCCTCCTCCTCAAACCGCCAATGGACCAAGGCAGCCCAGATGTACAGCTACGCTGGGACGTTTCATCACGATAATGTAATGTAAAATGTTGGAAACAATCGGTGGTTATTAAACTTTGGAGAATTTGAGTGGCATTGCCACAAAATGTGCCCCTCGTCCTTGGCACACACTCGGTGTTGTTGTAAATGTCGTTTTGATTGGTTTTCCGAGAATTTATTAACTTCTTCACCGAGACAGAGTAAAGAGAACTATCTAGCTCCTCTAGCCTGAAAACAAACCTGGATATCATTAAAATTGAAGTTCCAAAACAGAAATTTTAGGAGCGGATATCCTGTGTTTTCTAATAATGTTGAAAAAAATATTGACGACACTAAATAAAATCTTATACTACGATATAAACTCGAGCATACAAAAATATTGAAATGTACAGTCAGAAAATCAGTTGTACTAATATCAAATCACTGGTTGTGATTTCTTCGTAACCAAAAACTGTAACATTTAGTATATAATAAATCATGTTAATAAAAGACTTGATTGTATCACCAGCATATGATTGTACTACTGAAAAATACCACGGCAGAGTTGGGCACATTTTTGCTAGTATTCAATAATACTACTTCAGCCATACACAAGGTGGTCCTTGCTTTTATCGAGGAGAATTCCAGAATTTCTAAGAATCTTTTAAAGAGAATTCCTGGGTAGATTACACACAATTCCCTACATGGCCTAAACATAAACATTGAATTTGACATATAAAACAGAAGCGACGATGCCCCTCCGATGCTACCTATCTACCACTCCGACAAGTCACTGCACAATTTTAGCTATAACTCTTGTTTTGGGGTAAATTCCAGGATTTACAGAAGCGAAAATAAAATTGCAGGAGGATTTCACGATCTACTTGATTTGCAGGAAGAGTCGCCATTCTCTACACATACTGCCCTGCATAAAGTAGGCATAATCTGAAACATATAGTTTTATCAAGGTATTCTCTGAGAAGAATCCGCGAGCTGAATCTCCACACGAAAGCTCACTAAACCTCTACTATGAGTACCAAAGAAAAATAACCAATCAGTTAGTATTGAAACGTATTTTAAATTTCAACAGCTGAGGGAGGGTAACAAATGCTTCATCTTTTGTCTTCTTAAGTCAAACAGCGGCGGGAAATTACAAGATGAAGGCATAATGTTGGTGTTCAAATGCAAATAACATAAACAGACACGAAATTGACATCTTACCGGCTATTGTCTTCATTCTCCTGAATTTAACGGCGAAAAATGAGTCTACATACTTTAGTCTATACTTCTAATGACGTCAGATTAATGAATATGAAGTGACATGAAGTGACGTCAGACGACTTTCCAATACTGATCCATAAAGTGTAACTTATGGAAAGAAATTTCGAACTCTACTTTCGTCCACAATGCTTGCAGGAATAATGTTACCTCAAAGAGTATATAAAAACCTGCCTTCTGGTAGAATGGTAAAGATTAGTGGATATATGTTGCTGTAGACAGTCCACTCTTTGCACAAGAGCACGAAATGATCCAGTACGACAATATGGCAGTCGAATTTAGCAGTTTAAACTTTCAAGTACCTACCTCCAAGGGTTGCCTTTCATTTCTGCTCAATTACAGTGCGCATCAGCTCAAACGTAACCTATTTAAAATAAAATAAAACATTATTACCATTGTAAGCACATGTGATTGCAAATATCCAAATCACACGCAAAACCATGTTTATAGCAAATAAACTACCTTCATACTGCATCACATTTTAGAGTAACATTATTTGATAATTATTACTAAACGAAGAATTCAAGAACAACATTGAAATCGTTTCATAATCAAGTCGTATCATAAGGAAGCTTGCTCATACAATCGTACCGAAATTATAAATTGGTAACATGCATTCAAGATTCAACAAACACAAAAATGTAATTAAACTTCAGTACTTGGGAGTTGAATACTGGTTGAATTCAACCATTCAGGTATCACCTGACACCTATATTATAGTTTTTTTACTCCTTTGTCATCCTTACATATGCCACATAGCCTGCTGTATCTCTCTTGAAAGGGACAAGAGAATGGTGAGAATATGTTACCGGGACTCTATCGCCAACACATTCGCGAAGCATTGATCTAGCAGCTGAGCAACGGTAGAACCAACGATAACCTATGGTATTTTTCTGGTTCCACATTAACTCCACTCTGGGCCATGTGACTTGACCATTTGAGAACTGCCATCCTGCCCATAAATTTTTTCTTTACCCATGGAAAGTTATAAAGAACTATTGAGAAGAGAGGCATGCAAATCCCCAAGTGCCTTAATAATGTACCTAGTAAAATAAGTTCTACTATTTTTGCTATTTAAATGTGTTTATAATTGAATACAGTATCGTTCCCCGAACGATTCCCTTTGCTGACCTTCCTTATTCATACTATTTGTGATCAAAACCTTTCTCCGCAGCTAAACCGCATAAGCATTGCATTTCTCTGGATTCTATTGCTGACCAGAAATGACAATATTAAGTTGATATATATCAATACAAATTTATACGACCATGCGCACAAAAAAAACGGAAAAAATAGCTTCAAATCATCTCCATAATTATCAATTGCATTATACCCTTGTTAAACAATTTGAATTAGCCTGAAAACCGGTTGTTAGGCATGACGAAATGGGAATATGTTCTTAACTGGAAACACAAAACTTAGGGCCAATCGGAGAGTGCATTGCCCATCCCTAGTGGCATTGTTGATACAGCTGTCTCCTATTCGAGATAAGAATAAGTCGGTGTAACTTATTTTTTTTGTTGGTGGCATACTCGGTTTCGAGTGTAGCCTATTGCCCAGCCAGAGTGAGCAATGTCCTGAAGAGAAAGCACATTTACAAGGGGTGGTCTCCTGTTGCCTTTCCCAACCGATAGTCTTTATATCGGGCTTGGCGGGATTCGAACCCACAACCTCTGGCATACCAGTGCGATTCCTTAACCACTAGACCACTAGACCACTAGACCACTAGACCACGGCGGTGTAATATATGGAGGTAATAATTCAAGTTAATAAGCAAACTATTTGATTGGTGGTGAGGAAGTTGAAACAGTTACGTCATTTCGATTTCGGTTGACAACAACAGGAGATTATAAATCAGCAATGGTTGTAAGTCAGTAATACAGCAGTAGACACTATTCTACGGAGATCGTCACGTAACACGTTTTCAGTATTTCTAATTACAGAATGCAGCACCCCATCAGACAAGTATATACTTTCAAGTATGGTAAATCACACGAAGCTACACCCACTTATGAATTGTGTATATTAGTCAAATCTTCTCCATATCTTTATGAAATTCTGATGGATAACAGCGTATGATATGATATTTTAACGGAGATGTTGCATATTTTTTTTACAAAAAGGTGGGTGCGTGAGAGGAAGCAGCTTTGTATGGAATTACGTGAACAGTAGCAATGCCTTCCTATTGTTTGCCTTGTCCTACTATATATTTTCAAGAGTATTCTTGCACCAAACATGACTTTCTTCAATCCATGAAAATACTTTTTTTACAGTCTCAGCTTTAGATACCCTTTGAAAATCCGACTTAATATGATTGATGTTACATGAAAATAAGTATGGTAACGGTTCTATGAATCAGTGAGATTTATTAGTGAATTGACAAGCAGCCTGCAAGTGCGAAAATCCAACTGGCAGCACCTCGGGAATGGGCTGATCAACGGTGAGCTAAAATTGTTTGACAATTCATATTTACTCAAAAGTTACCCTTAAAGCAGTATAAATACTTACTATTATTTTGCGATATAAAATTCTGCGTAGTCATTAAATCTAAGATCATCTCTATTTACGCATACGTTTTCGATATAAACATTGTTATCTGTATGACATATACCCTTGCTGCAGACACTAAAACATGGTAAGTACTGTTTCAAGTTTTGCTCTCCTGTCACTCTGGGATGAGTTAAGTCTGCGGTGTGAAACTTCTCGTGATTGTAAGACTAACATCGTTTCTTACCTAACAACAAAGAAATGTCAGTCATGGATCAAGCTACTTGATTTGCTGGGTCAAGCCAATGGGAGACCTTGATGGTCTTCAGTTGTTAAATTCGCAGTAAGACGTGAAGAAACGGGGGGAAATGTAATTTTGATGTTACTAATGCGGCGCTTACATGATCACGAAATAGACTTAGAGTTGCATTAGAAGACCGCTCATGCAGAAAAGAAAAGACACTTGCGTATAGTAGTCATTCACCCTCTGGCCACATCAGTTCTTGATTCCTGACATAACAACAAAACACACATCAACTTAATACTCAAGCGTACGACTAAGATAAGAATAATGCAAACTTATACTTGTTCACATCATGGAAACTATGTCTTAGCTCTTCAAACGATATGACCCAGCGTTGTTTCCCTTCGGCAGCGAGCACGTATGGTCAACTCGTTTCAAAGTGTCAATGCCCTTTGTTTGATTCTTCTGTTTATGTGCCTTATCGTTTTATCCTATTTGATAAGACAATTTCCCTTTTCCTTTCTTATGAAATAGCATCGTGATTACCGATTCCACGAGCATTGAAATTAGAAGATGTCCATGAAATGTATGACATACTTACCCATTATATTTGCAAATATTTCAGTAACTTTAGCTTTAGTATTCATCAGGAGGGAAAGTTAGTATGATTTTGATGAAACACGGAGACTAGTTGACTGTAACATCAACTAGGAGAGTTTCCATTTGGTTGAGTTTTTAGTTGAGTCGAAGACTGAACAAGAAAGAATTTAGGATATTTGAACTCGTTTTGGGTCGTATATGTAAAGCTACTCGATCGGAAGTGAGGCAAAGAAAATAAAAATAGCCTTGGACTATGCAATGTTTATCATGATACAAGGGAATGAAAATGAGCTACAATTTGTGGGCAGAAAGAACTCTAGGAGACATATGACCGATACAGATTTGATCGATGACACAGGGCTCAACAAGAACGAGGTTCCCAAGCTCAACACCATGAAGCTCGATCGGAATTTAAAGACAGGAAATTGGCTTTCTCTTTTAGGAGTACAATTGTCAGTGTAATTGTACTGGATGTGAACTCCCTACTGTTAATAGCTGCACATTTTTAAATAGTAGGATAGTTTTTAATGTTAGGTGACTAGTTTCCAAGTAGTAAGAAATACTTGTGTCAATTCTCAAAATATAAAGCTAAAAGGGTGTCTATTTCTCTTAACTCTTTGTTAAGCTGATGATACACAAGTCTACGCGATACCTGGTTACATGCAACGCACTACCAAGTTGCCGCATGCGCTATACACGACTAGCATTCCGCTAATTATAGCCTAGCTGTAAACTACCTTAGCTTGAAAATCAGATTAGCTCCTATTCTAAGTCACTATAGCTTGCAACGAACCAATCAAATTGAAGATCAATAGTCACATGATATGACCTGAAACATTATGAAACTGTCTTAGTTTCATTGACCGCATCGATGAGACACCGTTCTATTTTGATATGGAGTAAGCTACTAAGGGACTGGGTTGATTTTGTTGTTGCAAGATGTTTGCATGGTTCCAAAAAGACGCGCTTTAAAACTTTTTTAAGATCATTAAAGAATGGATAACGGCTACAAAAGCACGTTGAAGATAGCCTTAAAAGAGCTCCGGAGATCAGAGCTGGTTAAAGCAGGCATTTACTATTGCCTTTCGCCTGGTTCGTCAAAAGATTGCCATCGCAAGTTCTAGTTCAATTTCTTAGACACTGTAATGAATCTGGAGGGAATGATTTGTAACCTCATATTTTATAAAGAATAATAAGCCAAAAAGGAAGATATATTTTAGACAACGCTTCGCCTATTTCAGACTTCCTGAGGTCTATTTGAAATATTAACACAAGCTGAAGGATAGCTGCGAAACCAAAGACATTTTAGGCAGTAAGAAGGGAACACGCCGGTATAACATGGTATGCTCTGTATACAGAACGGAATGGGGTTCTGATAACAAGAAAGGCCAAGAGAGGGCCCAAACATACAGGTAAAGCGAAGTTATCCCAAGTTATCCCTAAAACACACAAATTGGATTCACTCTCGGAGGTGCCGCAAACTTGAGGGAAAACGATGACAAAATATCTTTGTTGCGATTCACAGATATCCATATCCGGTACTAGTGGGTGGGGCAACTCAGCTGAAATTGGATAATCCAAAGTTCACAGATCGTTTTTACCCAACGGAACACATGATTTCCATTAAATTGTACTTCAGTTTCAATTCCACTACAAAGTATAGAGTTCATTCTTTAAAATTCGTCAGGGAATCGGCACAAACAATCTAGAGATGTAGGGGGGGGCACAAGTTGAAATTCAAATAATAAGATACAAACTTTGCGCCCAAGAAGTTGATCGTCGTCGGACAGCGAAGGTGAAGCTCAGCAAGTACACATGCATGGAAAGTTCATAAACTAAAGTCTACAGCTTAAGAGATACCAATGGTATTAGAAAGAGTACATAAAGTAAGGTATGGCCTCGAGACCATTGTATATACTGAACCAAGACTCTGGAATTTATCTCCCTTTCATATCAGAGAATGCTGATAACTTTCTGAATTTAAAGCAAATGGTAGACGATGGCTTGGCAACGATATGTTAACAATTTAGGATTTTATAACAATTTATCGTATCCGTTTATATATTTTTGGCGCGTTGCTTTTTAGAAATAATTAAACTTAGACTTTTAGGTAGTTGGCAGGTAGGTTGATAGATAGATATGACGGACTACCCATAGAGATACTAAAGGCGTAACCAAACAAATTTGGAAAATGTCATGGCTTACTAAATAAGCCATGGTCATATAAGTTATGTAGTTAAATACGTTATTTAGTAAGCCATAGAAAATGTGCAACACTGCTTACACGGATGGTGTGGCCTTAACAGATTGGCAGAGAGGAGTGATAACCCCTTGTGAAGAAAGGAGACCAAACTATCTGTGATATCTATAGGAGTGTGATATTGTTGTCCCATGCAGGAAAGTTGTATACAAAAATTTTGGAGAAGAGACTTAGAGTATTTGTGGAACACATTCTTGATGACTGCCGATATGGATTCCAGCCCAGAAGAGGAGCACGTAATGCCATATTCATAGTGAAAATGATCATGGGAGAGAGCTGGGAATGTGGTATTGACAAATATGCCGTATTTCTTGATTTTGAAAGAGCTTTTGATAGATCAAATAAAGAAAAATTGTGGCAAATACTACGAGATGGATAATATGGCATACCACCTTAGCTACTGCGTGTTATAAAAAAGCATATGCAAACCCACTCTGTTGATGGTTTTTGGTTTAAAACAGAGTTAGGAGTCAGACAGGGAATTGTTTTATCACTCTTGTTATTTATTATTTTCATGGATAAGTGCCTTAGAGACATAAGAGCAGGAGGTTCTGGAGAATGTTGCAGAGATTGCAGACACAATTGAAGATGTACAGGAAGTTGCAAATAGATAGTGGTTTGGAATAACAGAATTTGGTATGACTGTTAATAGAAAGAAAGGAAAAACAGAATTGGTGGTTATCTCGAGAATGCCAGAACAATATGATGAGTATATGAAGACGGATAAGATTAATTAGACAGAAACAGTTTCTCACGTTAGAGTGAATGTATGAGGAAAGATCTTACAAGACAATGAAATTAACAACTGGATCGCGAAATATAACTGCAACGTGGGGATGATGTACCCCTTGCTAAGAGACAACACATACCAACAGCAAACACTAGTGTTTGCGTCGGAGATATGTTCATTAACAACAAAAACTAAGTCCAAATTACAGGCTGCCAAGATGCGTGTGTTGAGGTTAATTCAAAGAGTCACCAGAAGAGACAGAATGAGAAATGCACACATTCTGTTACTAGAAGAAATAGAAAGAAACAGATTGAGTTGGTGCGGTCATGTGATAGAAATTAAAGAAATTAACAAAGTTTGAAGATATCTAAAATGGAAACCAAGGGGTACGTGACCAGTGGGTCTCTCCATGAAGCGATGGATAGAAGGAGTATATAAGACTATAGAGAGGAGAGATACATCACTGCGAGAAGTTGAAAAGACGAAAGATATGAAGCTTGGGACAATTAGTAGAAGTTCCCGAGGGATTCTCCAGCTTACAGATGACTAATATACCAAGAGGACTGGTGAGAATGGTGAGAAGATTTTTGCGTTAAAAGTATTGTAAGAGCTATTGAATCATGTGGCATGAAGTGCGTCTACACCCCCCACCCCCCACCCTCCCCGCCAAAAAAATCCAAACCACCTGTGGCCAATGTACCCTGATACATCATTGCCTTTTTCTGCCTACTATAAACCGTATTGCCACCTATCAACATTTCACTAGTTTATTGCCCCCCCCCCCCTCCCTCTTGGTTCGTATTTCTTCCGCTTTCGCCCACGTTGAGAATCAAAGTTCTAGATTTATTGGGGATAATTATCTACCAAAGTATTAGAGAACGCGCAGTACCCTAAAGTGTGATATTTAAGTCAACAAAATATTTCCAGATATGCAGATACGTGCTACGTTCTCTGTAATTCTACCTGAAATACCACACGTGATAACAATATGAAGCTAAGATTTGACATATCTACATAGTTTTACTGGACAGGAGGGAGACGCGTGGGATTAGTAAAACGACGGAAAGGCGAATGACCTTCTCTGAAATGTGGTTTCTTCGCCAGGTGTAAAGGTTCTAATAATGGACCACATCTTCAATGTGCTTGAGACAAGTTACAATACTCTCGCTGATATAAGTACCCATCGGTGTGTTAAGTAGCTTCTTGAGGCATATTTTGTTCGTTTTAACAAGTAAACTAGAAATCTACAACAAGTAAATAGTCAGACACAGACATAAAAAGAGATAGACTGACAAACAGGTTGAGAACCAGTAAGTTATTTAGCTAGTTGTTAGTTCGTTCGATAGTTTGTTAGTTAGTTACTGTTCAAGTAGTTTGTTAATTAGTCACTATTTCACTAGTTAGTTCATTCAGCCACGTTTGCACTTAGAATATGTTTGATTACTTCTCTCTTTCTATCTACTGATTGATGTATACCATGATGGGACATGAAACTCATTCCTTCCTACTTATCAACCGAACAATCGTTATCTTTATAGATTATGCCACATAAGGACCTCAAAACAATTTCCCGTTGATATCTGCCTACACCCTTTGAGAAGTTATAAACTCGCTGCTGATATTTTCGCGACATCGTTCTTTCTATCGATCATAACGTATTAAATCTTGGGAGAGATATTCCTTACTCTTATTTCCTACAAGGAAATAGTTTCACCAAGGCTCGGCGTGGTATCTGCAAGTGATCGCAGCTGAAGCTTCGATAGCTGACCCTCGTTTAAAACTTTTCGGCTTAAATTGCATTCTCTCGAATTGATTGGTGTTTTAAAGGAGATACCGAGAGGTTGAAAACAAAGCCTTGGCTTAATCACGTTTTGGGTTTTGCAGAAAATACTCAGTGTAACGAGATTATGAAGTTGAAATTTTCCTGATGGAGACGTAACAATTAAGGTGCAAGTTTTAAATTCAAAGTAATTAAATAGGGAGAGAAGTGGTCATAATTAAATTTCATCTCAAAGAACACCCATGGCAAGCAATTACACAATGATCGACAATCACTTTGTTGTTAGTAGTCCAATGTGATATTTTATAACTTTGGCAAAGATAAGAAACAGCAAAATATAATCGCTTCCTGTTCTTTAAACTTTACGTTAGCATTAGGTTTGCTTATCACGTAGGTTAGTGTAAAGAAACTGACATCGCTCGATTTAATCCAGTAGGGACGAGACATAATGGTGACTATGCCATTCAGTTTTTGTTATGTCCCTCGTGTTTTGTTTGAAACTGCGAAAAAACTACAGTGATCGCAGTAAATCAAGCTAGCTTAGGTTCTATCTTCCTAGCAACAAACTTTACTGTCCTGTAGCGCTTGACTGTCATCTGGAGGTCATGGAGGACTGACACCTTCACGTGGTCTCTACTTCGCAAGACTTCATTAGCGTTGTCAGACATCGTACCAGGGAGAACACTGCGAAGTAGGCGTGGACAGGTGCCCAAGGCATGTGCGTTGTCGATCATGCAACAAGCTATGAGAAATGTAGTAAAAGGAGTTTAGCAGATATCGTAGAACGATAATTCTGCTCATGCCACAAACGTGTCATTCCTCTGTTATTAAAGACGTACCACGAAAATTCTTGTCGTGCAGACTAACGACTTGTGAGGGAGGTTTCGGAGCAAATCAAGGTGATAACTGCTTTACCTCTGACGATATACATTTTGCTGCAAAACGTATCAACCTCCAACTTCTTCCAAAATTTTTAAAAATTAGATCACACTAAAACTAGTTTTCCTTACACACATATTCCATTATTCTACATATTCCAGCCTGATGTATAACACAACAAACGGTAATGTTGAAGCGATATGAAAACCTAAGAACCTTTTCATATCACAATACTCAAGAATTGCTTTTGATATAAAACATATTGGATAACCAAGTAAATATAAAAAAATAATTAAGAGAAATAAGATTTTTGATGACCAGTATTTACAAGGTACTGGGGGAATGGAAATATGTCACAATCGGGACTAGAACCAGGTACCCTAAAGTCCATAATGATTGCAACCTTCAAAGGACTTTGCAGATTCAATGGACCGATGTATTGGACGGATCGCAGTCCTTCTATGATCAAGTCACATGGTGCAGAGGCTGGTTTTCAGGATAGTGTATAGCATGGTGTCGATGTAAAGCAAGGTTCTAATGTCCGCTGGTGTAGGATTGGGAGCTAAAATAGGACTATTAGGGGATCCACCTACCTCAAATGGTAGAGCACACTAGCTGAAAGAGTACATCCCAGGCTCGAATCCCTTTGATAAACATCTTTCCATTGCCAAAGAAATTTTCAAAGCTTATTAATTCAAATCTTTGGAAATTCCAATCACCTCGATAAATAACTAAACCTAACTAGAAATAATTAAAGTTATGCAAAAACAGCTCATCTTTGGGGGCAATATATTCGATGTCTTTAAGCATAAGAGTACGGCAACATTGTACGTAAAGTGGGGGTGAAAGAAAGGACTTGTGCCCTAAGACTTAGCAATCTGATACAGAGTTAACTAGTGAAAATACGGTGGGATATATTTAATTTTTAACTTTGACATTACTCAAAATTAGGATGATCATGAGTCCCTCCTTCCCAAATATGAAACAATATGGTTGTAGCACTAGTACTTAGCATCATACAAGGTGAGGACGTATTGACTATTGCTTCCAAGTACTACTCCTTTGCTGCAAGTGTCAAACTCCGTAGCATATTCATTGGAGGAAGGTAGGTGTTCGTTTTCTAGTCACTAAATATTTTCGTACAGTTCAAGGATAATAACCTTATGCGTAATTGAAAAAGTAATTCATTCCTTGATGAGTTCCTTCTTACTAGTAAATTGTGTTTATAGTCAAACTTCCTTGTCGCCCATGCCCATTTGAGTTGTAACTGGACTCCCTTAATTGAGTGCTTGTGAAATACAGTATTTTTGTTGGTAGTTCTCATTGGAACAAGTAATGCCTCAAAAATCAAGGTCATGCACGGAGACATTCTGTTCACAAACATGGATATCTTGTAACACCTCCGTTCCTCGATCCCAGTCTTCGATGGGTAAATGATATTTTTAATACTACAGATTTTTTTTTCGACAGCGAAGAAAACATAACTTCTCATCATAATGGCCTTCCTATGAACAAGAATACCACGCCTTCCCTCTCATCACCAGTGGACCTTGCTGTGCGCGGGTTCCAATCGCAATAAGCAATAGTAGAACGTACAAGTGTTAATTACAATTACGAGGGTGTCGTGTAGAACCCTGTACACAACAAAGTAGCTACCGATAGATTCTGTAGAACCAGCCCAAATTCTAGAGAACAACGTTAGACAGAGGCTACAATTTTTATTGAATCAAATATGACGATTGTTTATACCTTTCTACCAACGGAACATGCCACTTGACTATGGGCCTTTACGGCAAGGCAAAGTAAAACAAAGTGCTTAAATAATAGTCTTGAAATCGTTACATTCTAACTTGTGAAAATGGTGGATAGTTATAAAAAATGTCAGTCTATGAGAACCAAGAGAAACCGTTGTTTCTGATCATCTGACAGTTGCTAACATCTTCACATTTTAAGGGTAACAAAGTTTATGTTATGAGCATAACAATGAGGGTATACAAACATTTAGCTTTCTGGTGTTGTGTCAGGACAATGAGCGAGTGCCACTGCCTAACGTCACTTCGTCCTTCATGCTATTTTAGGTAGGGTTACTATTGCGTTGCAAACTCTATGTATGACATAAAGTGGTGAAGAAAAGTAACGTAGATGCAAAACAAGAAATGCTTTTGGCGAAATTACAACCTTGTGTTTGTACAATGGAGTACGATTAACTTCGTCCAAATTATCGCAGTCAGATGCAATTGCGAGTTTAAGTTCTACAGAATACCATGCCAGTCAAAGATAAACCTGTTGCGGCAAGGGACAATCAACAATGGGAATTCATTAGATTAGAAGCGGCGAAAGTAGATGCTATCGCTTCAGCACTAGCACAGGCGCTTAAGGATTCAACCAATAAGTTGAGTGAAATCAACACTGGCATAAGGCAATACTGTGCCATGAAAAGTAGGAAAGACTTTTAACACGCTAAGTTAACTAAATTTTTCTGGCGCTTCCGCCAACCATGGTCTCCCAATTTTCTAATCTGACCCTTTTAGACTTCTTTTGCAGTTAAGTTGCAAACGTTTCCCTACCCATCGCTCTACATCTTAAGTAGAGAAAGCAATGTGTATGGCAAGTGTGTGACAAAAAAGCGTTACTTACTGCTTCGGAAGGATGTCAAGACAAATAGGGTAGTGTTACAGCATGTAGTATATAATAAATGTGGGGTTTTTTCTTAGAAAGGGGGACTATATATTGACGAAGTCTCCTCTTCAAGAATGCCTGAAAGTTTGGGGACAACGGATTACAATGGGAAAGGTGTACATAGAGAGAAGGTTGTCATTTCATGGAGGGAAATAAATTTGATTATCTGAGCATCATACACAACATTTAAGCTACTGGGGTTACCCTGTGATTACCCTGTGGTTACCCCATGGTAACTGCTCAATCCACCCCTCCATATCAGCATATCCCTGCAAGCCAAAACAGGGGGGGAAATAAGAGTTGCCTGT
>JAAAKL020003852.1:0-22168 GCA_010016065.2 Carybdea cf. marsupialis auct. non (Linnaeus, 1758) | reverse complement strand
CCGAAAGCTTTGTAGCTAGCCTCTAGGCATTTTATAGTTTATATATATATATATATATATATATATATATATATATACATGCGTAAGACTCAAACAGACTAGCAATAGGTGAAAAACAAATATAAAAACAAACAAAACTTGACTATGCTCATTGCAAGCTTTTGGAATCTTCTTCCTTGTTCAGGCACTGCACAATCTTTTCTCCCTAGCATTTGTAAAAATACCTACTTACAAGCGATATTGAAATGTTTTTCATAATTTTTTATCCTATATGCCACTCCTAAAATACATTGTTTTAATAGCTACTACCTAAATGAACATCACTTACTACTGCAAAGAGTGAAAGACTCGACTTGACAAAGTTGACTTTTTAGCAAAAAGGTTTTAGAGAAAGCGACAAGTTGTAAGAAGAGGTGGAGACGTGTTCATATCAGATCAACAATAGCAGGTACGTCATTTCGTCACTTTAAACTAGTTTTTGATAATTTTTAAGCAGAACTATTTGGAACTGACTTCGTTTTAACATACCAAGAAATACGGGGTTTTTAAAGATTTTGGCACTCAGGTTAAAAGTCTCAGCAAACTCCTTGATGAAATGACAGTGGGTCATTGGTGACAGGTAGTTTAATTATTGCTGAAGAAAAGCTGGTATCATACTATACTGGGACAAATAGAAGTAGAGTTCTCCGCTTAGCAGCAGGGAGGTCTGACATGTAAGTACCCAAAATGCTCGTTTTCAAACTTAACAATATGTAGGGAAGCTTGCATACTTCAATGCCCAAAGTTGTAGCATGCGAAACATTAGGGCGTGGGAAGTCATATGCTGCATGATAGCGTATGACTAATAGTGGTTTAATAACATATAAAACTCTCTGGCTGAGCAATAGGCTACACTCGAAACCGTGTATGCCACAAAAAACAACAACAGAAAAACAACATATAAATATGCTGATCGCTGTAATTAGAGTTTAAGTTCTACTTGGAATGTACATAGACATGTTTGAGTGATAAGATAAGGTAAAATTCCTATCTACATGAGTCTTCTTTGAGTTCGAGACTAAGTTGTAGTCTCAGTCATTGTGTTTATAACATCTTAACAGCGGTCATCGTAACAGCTACCATTGTCAAAACTGCTGCACAGCAAATTTAAGGTGATCATCAAATCAATTGCCTCTCTAATTGATAGCTATCATTGTACTGATTTGCTTGGCTGTTGTAACACTTACTCTGCCATTTACTGTTGATTGAAACTCTTGCGTTTCGTAAATTCAGGCAAAGACATACGAGTAAAGATCGAGTTAGTTGGCTTGGAGTGGAAATTGAAAGACATCAGTCTTATCTCAGAAGGTTGAGGAAGGCAGATAGTGGAACAGAGTTGATGATCATCTAAACAGGCAAGACTAAATGGCCATCAGAGCTTCTCGATATCATCTGCTGCTCCTACAAGAGGAATTCACTATAAGATGGCAAACTTACTACAAACATGGCGTGTCCTGCACTGACCCTTGAATTGAATGGGTGGCACAAGTTGCATTATCTCGATACATCCAAATCTGAGAGAAGAAAATAGATAAGAAATGAATCCGAGATCAGCATTGTACTAATCCATAATTTTGCCTAGTTACATGATAACAGGAGATTAATACAGAGTTTCAAAGGGACGAAAATCGTTATATTGATGGAATAATCCAAGTAGGGTACAGGGCCTTGGCGTGGATTTTAAGAAAGTATTTTGAATCAGTAGTGTTCACAATCAACTCTGCAATGTCAAAATAATTCTGTAAAATTATCTTTTTATCCCTAACCCTAACCTTGACTTGTCTTACAAACTATGGCTATCCAAATGAGAAAACTAACAAACACATGGAATGAAAAAAGTACTGTTGGATATATATTTTATTTATGCTGAACTGCCGGTATTTATAAATAGCAGGAAGGGCCATGGAATTATAGGTATGTCAACTTTCTCAAACCACATCCAGTTATATTGGAGAATTCAGGGATCTTCATTGAAGTGTCTCTCACTATCAACACCGTTTTTTGTTTACTGATGACAACATAGTGTGTGACTGAAGCATTTTTCACAACGAAAATACTATAATCCACCGGCAGCAACCTGTTAATTGTTTTAATTCAATCATTGAGTATAGCATCCAATTTTAGCAGCATGGAATGAAATCTTATTTCAATCTATTTCATGGAAGGAAGAAATTGTATCTCTCCTATTAAACAGAATTTTGAAAACAGATTTTGCAAAAAAATTTAATGAACGTGAAAGTGATTCAGAGACATAATGGTTAGTGCAGCATAATGGTACATCAAACGAAGCAGCATAACTGTTACTATATCTTCTATCTTCTTCTTACTTTGCTATGGAAATAAACATAATAGCTTAATTGTAGCTTAACTGTTAACAATGAATCTTAGAACTGTTGATTTCCCTTTATTCTCAAGACTGTGTCATGTCGTTTGATTTTAACCTATAAAATATCCTATTGGTTACTTGATAATTTTCTTATCTGCCTTAAATGCACAGTATTACTGCTTGATCGTCATTTGATTGCATCTGAACTGAGCGTGTCAACATTACCTGCTGGACAAAACTGAAGAAGGAAACAGAAGATGGTTTATGAAATTACAATCCAAATGTGTGATTGTGTACTTCACATTTACTTCATAGCAAAATTTAAGTTGGATAGTTTACACGGCAACAGATTTCTTCTTGAGATGAGCTGTGCGCCCATGCTTATCATCTGGTGCAAAAAAGTTTTGTTTGCTGTTGAGGACCAAGGGCGTAATAATTGTAACTTAGAAAAGAATGGCTAGTTCAATTTGCGAGTCAATATTGTTTGGGTTACAATTATTGCATTTACATCTTAGAATTCCTGTGGAACACAACTTTGTGGAAAGAATGCAAAGTTGAATGTCCCAAAGACAGAGAGTCAGTTGTGTAATTTCCACAAGCGTCATTTACTAGAGCCGATCTTGCTTCATTTGTGAATAACTAATGTTCACGGCTTTTCTTGGTTAAAGATTAAAGATGAACATCGTTTGCACAACACTTTCAGAGAACTCCATAGGTAAACGTTTTTGTGAAATCATCCTATCAAAATGTTCTGTAGCAGTGGGAGTTTGGTTGTTACGTTTATTCTATGCTTCAATTAATTCTAACTAAAAAATTGCACTTGGTGATTGGTTTTCAATTCTATTTGTAGGTATTGGAAAACGCTTATTTGTGACTTGGTTCTCGCTGGCCGATGTGCTACGTTGGTTGCGTGATCAAATTTTCAATCAATTGTGCTTCAAGGTGACAGATACCACACCCATGGCGATTTTCATTAAAAAAATATCTAATCTTATTCTTTCTTACAGCTCCTATCCGGAAAGCTCACGAGCTTCATTGTGTAGTTTCATAAATTTCTTTATTTCTTGATCGTTTCATTTCCGCATCACTATCATAACGAATCATTTAAAATGAGTTGGTAAAAACTTTCATTAACTGTCATCTGAAATGGATCGATACAAACTTTGATCAATTTTTATCTGAAATGGATCGGTACAAACATTCACCAACTTTTATCTGCAATGGATTGGTACAAACATTCATAAATGGTTATCTCAAATGGATTGATACAAATTTTTATGAACGTTTATCTGAAATAGATTGGTACAAACATTCATCAACTTTTATCTGAAATGGATTGATACAAGTCTTTATTAACGTTTATCTGAAATGGATTGGTACAAACATTCATAAATGTTTATCTGAAATGGATTGATGCAAATCTTTAGTAACGCTTATCTGACATGGGTCGGCATAAACTTTCATTAACGTTTATCTGAAATGGATCGATACAAACTTTGATCAACTTTTATCTGAAATGGATCGGTACAAACATTCACCAACTTTTATCTGCAATGGATTGGTAAAAACATTCATAAATGTTTATCTGAAATGGATTGATCCAAATCTTTATTAACGTTTATCTGAAATGGATTGGTACAAACTTTCATCAACTTTTATCTGAAATCGATTGGTACAAACATTCATAAATGTTTATCTGAAATGGATCGATACAAATCTTTATTAACGTTTATCTGAAATGGATCGGTACAAACTTTCATCAACGTTTATCTGAAATGGATCGGCACAAACTTTCATTAACGTTTATCTGAAATGGATCGGTACAAACTTTCATTAACGTTTATCTTAATTGGATTGGCACAAACATTCAGAAATGTTTATCTGAAATCGATTGATACAAACTATCATCAACTTTCATCCGAAATGGGTCGGTACAAACTTTAACAGCGTTTATCTGAAATGAATTGGTACAAATTTTCATGAACGTTTATCGCTGCTTGCTGCGCAAATTTTAGCAGATATTGATTATTCTCTGTTATGCATGGCAACTATGAATGACTAGCATTTTGCCAAGTAATTTACTTTTTGGCTGTTTCACCTCACCACTGGCTGTTCCGGCTTATGATGGCACTGACAGGTGCACATAAATCAATGAAATACCAACGGTTTCATTTTAATTTTATGAAGCAAAGAAGACCTAGAAGAATAGGGCATCGGATGCTGTAGCTAATGAGCAAAACAAGGCAGATAAAGCCAATAAAGCTTGATATGGTTTCAGTATATCTCATACACCTAGCTAAAACTTTCCCCATGTAACACAATACTGGGAAAAACCCTCACTGCGTCATTGGATCAACAGGCTGCCCCCCCCCCCTATCAGATGGTCTTGAAATGTTGTCTTTCACTAAATTGCCAACATTAAGCGTTGATTGTCTGTCGAATGGAAGCCTCCCTATTAGCTAGTCATCGTCATGTATGTCTAATTGAGTTCTTCAGTCTCCATAAACTTTGACCAACTTCCACTGTACTGCAGACAAACAAACGCCATTTTTTTCTCCGCAGCTCCTCGAAACAGACTGCTGTTAACAAGTAACGACCACAGCCTGGTCGGGACCATATCTAATTCTCACATAGTTTTCCAACGCATCCAATTAACATTGGAATCGATACTCTGGTCATTTCTTGAATCTTGATACGGACAAATTGACATAAATCTGAGAGTTTGAGCTCAATTTGCTTAAATTGCGTCTCTGCACACCAGCCTATAGCTTCAGCTAGAACATACAACACCTGATTGGGATACTGTGTATGATTCCTTTCCACGCCGAGTAAATCACTTGTTAGTCTATACCTCAAAGTACACAGTTCACCACATTTGCACAGATCTTTATCGTTAATCGAGTATCATTTCAGATTTTTAGATTTGTGTGCAAAGGAAACAGAGTGCACAAATCATAAAACTAGTTCTTACCTGGTTCTCCATTCAGTTCACTCCAACCAATGTTCTATTTCATGACCTTTTCCTCCAAAGAGACATACTACCCCTGGTGACTACATTGCACGAGATTCATCTACGGATTTTTCCCTTATGTTTACTGAACCACTACGTTTGGACGAAATCGCTCACTCTACTGTGTACTTTTGAAAACAAAAAAAAGAATAGCTATCTTTACAAAAATACACAGGTTTGACAGCATGTTTTCTTAAAAGATATCATTTTTACAGATTGGCTAAGCTTGTTCTAAAAGGGCACCCTGTAGCTTCTTCAACAACGTCTCCGAATACTGTGAACACATCTTCAGATTCGGATGACCTTAAATGTCTAATATATACCGTGCAAGCGCAACTCAGAAACGCCCATTTTATGTCAATTCTACTTTTCATTGTTTTGGCAAACGTAAACGGATATTGGATGCAGTGTACCGACAAGTGTTTTTGCACCGGCTCCAGAATTTTAGGCCATCACTTTGCTAACTCTCGTTTGGGGAGCAACAATTTAATAACATAGATAGTGGTGTATCTTCTGAAGGTAACCTGTACATGAGAGGTCATTGGGAACTGGCTTCAATAAGCCGATTGTAATATTCTCTTGGAAAAGAATTAGTTTGCACCAACTGTTCCTGGCGTCTCAAACCCAGTCCTCAAGGTAGACAGTGCTCTGTGGCCTTGACAAGCAGTCTGTCTAGGACAACTCTGATTTGAGAGCTATTCTAAAAACCCAGGATGTTACTGTTCCAGGATCTAGCGGCTACTTGTGGAGCGGGTCTATGTGTCTGAAAGCAGTTTTCGGCAAGCCTTTCTCTCAACTGAGATGATGACTCTCTAAAATCACTACCAGGATGTCCTTAAGAAAGAATCAGGCTACTCACTCTTGAGCCCCCTGATGACAAGTCTAAGTTCAACTGCAGTAAGTGTTTCCATAACTTCATTCAGTTTTGGCCTCGTTTCCATGTTTCACAAACCTCGACGATTTTTGAAAAGTTGGTGAAGTCACGTCGATTCTCCCGATTTTCCAAGATCTACCCGGAGTCTTTCGTAGTAGCTAATCAGAAGTCATGGAGAGCGATTTATATCCCGGGAATCTTCTCCGCTATTACCACATTGCAAGAGTGCAAAGCCATCAAGTCACACTTTTATTGCCTCAATGTATATTGATGTATGTTTAATCAGTTGATCGGAAATCATTTTAAATATCTCTGAAGTCTTCTCTCTTGATATATTTACTAAACATTCAAAAATTAAGGTTATAGCTGAAGGCAATTCTTGTGTGTCAGAGAGTGAATTATTGGCAAGGTTGATAATATGTTTGGCAGCTCTCGTCGTGGGATTTTTGAAGTTTTGCTAACAAATATATGTTTCGTTCAAACCTGAATATATTTTGGTGAAAAGTACGATCTTCCTCTGTAAAAATGCAGGAAAACAATTTGATAGTGTCAAAAAACGAAAGAAACGATGCAATCTTTGACCGATAACTGTCGCCAAGGCATGTTTATTCTAAGAAGCTGAACCTTATTTCTGTCAATTGGGTTCTTTGTTACACTTCATTTGTTGTATTTGATGAAAGTTATCAGTCCATTGATGGATCAGGAGACAATAATACTTGTAATGATGAATAATCTTATATACGTGTGCAGAAGAGTTCAGTTTCTAAACAGCTTCCTCTCTTTAAAATGTCTGACCACCACCCTTTTACATGTTATCATGCAAGTTGCTCCTTTGCCTCCCCCTCCCTCCAGATCCCCTGTCATAATGACCTGTGTACATCCAAGTCACTGATTTTTGAAAAACACTAGATGGAGCGTCTTCAGTCTCAAAGTGAGGTCAGTCGTTGGACGCCATTTTAGTCCCCATGAAGCAATGCCTATAAACAATGTTACGTAACATGGCGGATTTTCCAGCGCTATTTCAACTTCTGGCTACTAGTATTCGTAACCACACTTTTTCGGCGTTGGAAGCAGTGGGATGGCTCGATCCAGTCTTTAAGAGATCAGTGGTCCCAGTACCTTCACTTGTAAAAGCTGATTAACAATTTTACAATTTTAATACCGTCATTAAAATAAGCAGTTTGTTTGCATTGTTTTACGCATCAACATTTTATTGTGATGTTTCCGCTTCAGCAATAATTCCTTGTAACCAAAGGAGTATCAAATATTAGTACAAAATTCTGTAAATTTGGTTTTCGGTCGAGAGATGGAGGTAATGCATAAGACATATTTTCCTTAAGACTTATTTCCCTTAAGACTTATTTCCCTTAAGACTTATTTCCCTTACCTGCAGCCACCAATTTTGGAACAAATAAGTTTGTATCTATCGTTTTTTTTGTGCTGACAAATAGTGAGCAAAGTAAGCAATTTGGTTTTTAAAAAGGTTTTAAAACATGATATTGTCAACTCAAAATAAAAATCAAGAATGGAAAATCCATTAGATTATTCGGTTTTCATACAAGCAATCCCATTGCGTTGTAAACGTATGTATATTCTTTGGACCAAAATGAGTATTTCGGAGATCAGTCTGACGTCATAATGTCAGCTACTTTTGATTTTTGTTTAATGAAAAGTATTTCTTCTCATGCTCCAATAACATGTTTGAATTTAATACCAGAAGTGCATTATAATTATATTAGGTAATTGCCGCACTATATCAAGCAACTGAAATCAAAACTGACCTCATTAGAAGACCTAATCACTTTAAATTTACAAGAAAAAATACTAAAAACGTTTTTTCCAGATACCCTCCAGCTATATACTTCCCACGTAGGATCTCAAAATTAGTACAGTGTGTTTTATACATTAGCTTACAAACTGCTTCTTGTTTTGATAAATAGTATAGTATAGTCACAAAAATTGCCTGTGGGGAATACCACATGGTAACCCTGGTGCTGCATCAAGTTTCTATTGAAATTTTATCAACGATCTCCTTGATTTTCGCAATGCCTCCTATGTTTAATGATCCGTTTAAACATTGTAGAAGAAAAATGGAAAAAATAAGATGTAAGTCCAATTCAAAATCAGATGTATTTCTTTAGGGTCCACTCTAAAATACGAACTTGTAGCAAGTGACGTCAATTTATCAACTGAATTGTTGTTGCTTGATTGGTATTAACGGCATCGGCAGATACAGAGGAATACATGTTGATATAGATTTCTGTTAAAAATAACACTTTTAAAGATAGAAGCAGCTTTGTATACCAAATTCAAAGTGGTGTTTTACGAATTAAAGGCCTCTTTTCATAGGGTAATGACAGTAATACTTGTTGTTAAAAGCTAAAGGTCGACCTTAAAGTATATAAAACGCAAACGAATACAAACTCAGCGAGAATTGCTTCCAGAAAAAGTTAAAACAGTTCAGTTGCACTACATATAGATCTGTGAGATACTTTACACGACAGATCATTATGAAAACTTATAGGATAGGGGACTGTTCTTGAGGTAGTCTGGGAATGAGTTGAATATCAGATGTGACGCCCATGACTATTCTGAAGACAATCACTTTTAACCTGAGGATCAGAGTTTCAGAGTTTAACAGAGTACATGATAAACTTTTAGAGTTCAGAGTTGTATTACTAGATTATGTACAGAAATATGGAGAACAAAGATGAACGTGTCTCACACAGATTATAGTTCTGACACGATCTGCTAGTAGGCCTACTATTCAGTACAGGGGCCTTTGAAATTCGTTTGGTGAAGAGCCACTTAATTCAAGCAGAATAAAAAACATCTCCTTCTACGCTAGTAGATTAAGTTAACTGGAACAATAGTTTTGGCAGCAGTCCATACCAATTACTTCTATGCCGATTTTGTAACTGCAGCTCGAAACAAAAGGTTGGCGAAGTACACAAGGAATAATCAATAAGGCAAAATAGAGGCGGTACTTTGCACAGGAAAGCCTTTTCCTTACCAAGGTGCCAATTTTCAAAGAGAAACACATGCACCCGCCGTCAGTGAACCTCGTTACCTTGCTGTTGGCTTGGAGTCGTACCTCTTGATCAATGCAACAAACGGCAAAGGTGAAAAATTAATTGTGAGTAGAAACGGTTTTAGAAAATCCTACTGAAGATGTAACGGAAGTTTTCTATGGGGAAACGCTCTCCTGTCAGTACAAATTTTCAAGGGTTTGTTTGTAATGATTTTGTTTAGAGGCGCCACCTTGAAACCTTGCACTATTCTCCTGTGTGGCGTCATGTCGGAATCACATCTTGAACAAGTTAGAGGCTTTTCAGTCGGGCCAGCAGTCGCATGTTTACAACAAGACCTTTTACGTCCCCAATGGAATGTTCTGTTATGCTCTTCAGTTCTCCTTTTATTTTCACAGTCTTTTCATGAAAAAACACCGAGGTAGATACTAATTTATGGTTACGAAGACTATAGATGTAGGGGAATAGGTTGGAGAGTATTTCGACATTCCTCGATTGAGAAGCCCAGTGGAAAGTGACGTCACTCTCAAGTAAACCTTGAACATTACCGAGTCTGATGAGTATTGTTTCCAATCATACCCTGTCATACCTGCTTAGATTATTAAAATGTTTGATCCTACTAAAAAATTTGAGCACATTCATACTCAGTAAACCTTTCTCGAGAAATTTCTAGCCACAGTTCTGAATAATTTGAAAAGGCTTGCCATCTGTAAAAAATTGCCAGATGTCTCTAGTCAAGACGAAACAAACCCAGTAATAGTTTTTTAATGCTCGTTTAATATTCAAAGAAATCTTAGAATCTGAATTGAATAAATAAGTTTTCCATACGCTTGTTGTACACGTTAAAATATGCCTTGACATCTGCCAAATATTCTATCAAGTGTCCGTTTCTAAAGACACAGTACATTCTTTTACATATTCTTTTGACATCATGTGTAACAGTAGGATGTGGTCATCACGTGATCGTCAGACATAACAGAATATTTGTGAAGGCAATGAAATGCATGGAGGAGGGCACAGAATATTCAATAGAGGCAGGGCCTAGATCAAGTACTTACTACAATTAAGTAATTAAATTTTCTGTTATTGTTTGTTTATTAATGTTCTTAGATTTTTGATAAAAGTATTTAACAATTTTAATGTCTCTGTATAGGCGTATAGATGATAAACGTTGCATGTTTTAATGGGAACCGAGTGGGGGAGTGTATAGGGGCACGTCCCACCCCAAGACAGGTATACTATAAATTTGAAATAATAAGTTAATCCAATGATCAGCAGTAGGGGAATCGCTTCGTCCACTTACTTTCCCTAAATATGAAATATACAAACAACTATCAGTAATGTCTCGATACGGGCTTTGTTTAAAAATATCTTGACTTGGCACCACGTGCATGATGCATAAATAGAAGTCGATAAAGTTAAAGCGAAGTTTAATTCAATTGATGCTAACCTTAAGGACCCAAAATGGGGACGACTAAATGTTGTATCTATAAATCGTAATTTGAATTTCGAAGAAACGTCTATGAAGCTGATATCAGGTGTCTTGCAACGAATCCTTGCAGGTAGTGTTCGACGTACACTAATGTTGAAATATATCAGTCTTTTTGACAAGATCTCGACCAAAAGCTGAATGATATGATCTGATAATGACGACAGAAGTGTGACGATAAAAGGTTTTGCTTGGTGTTCTTCAGAACCTTGAGCCGTGTTAAATCGTGACAAAGAGAACAAGGGAACATCAAAATTCTTTAAGGATGTACAAGAAAAGAAATTGCATGGTATCTTGCGATGCCAAAGGTTTACATTTAAATCACAAGATTAATTTTTGCATTATTTGACCCAGCTTTCATGCTCCCGCTTTCGGTGATTTTGAATATCCTTCAACGTATCATTTGAGCTTTGCATGACCGAAGAGGTCCGGGCGGTACAGTCTCCAAAGCAAAAAGAAACCAAAAGGAAGAGGATTACACGTTGCTCAAGCAGGCTGTAGGTGGGTGGGGCTGGAAGGTGAAATCAATTTTGGAGCCCATGCTACTCTCCCCTATTTAGCTTTGTGAATGTTTAACTCAGACAAAGCACTATGTATCAAGGTCTGTGCAAACAAATCAAAGTCATGAGCTGTGTAGGACTCACATCTGCTTCATATCTGCTAAAAATTGAGAACATTCCAAAAAATGTTGATATAGTGCAATTGGTAAGGATAGTTCATATCGTACTCTGAAAGACTATAACTGACGTACATATTTTTCGGCATTTATTGACATAGATTGCTCATGGTCAGTAAATGCTCTAAAAACTACAAGTTTCTAGTATACCTCCTCGCTGTTGCAAACAATCTTCATAACTCGAATTGGTTCGAACCCATCTGAAGCAATTACAACCTGGTACGCATCAGACCAATACATGTGCGAAACATTGCAGGTGCTTATGATACCGGGATGTGTGAGAAAATTACATACTTCTACTAAAATATGTTTTTGTAACAGGCCATTACGTTTAACCTCTTTTAATGTTTTATTCTGATCAATAATTTACCTAAAACGATTTAACCTTTGCCGCACCTAAATATTTGGTTTAGGTGCGGTAGAGTTGCCATAGCTGCATAACCTGTTAACTGCAATGATTACATAATACGGTAATTAATTACGTTTAAATGCCTGTATTTTTAGCATTTTCGAAGAAAGCAGAAATGAAAACCATGTTTTCCATTGTTGAATTCAGGTTGGCAAAGTATCCACCTCGACACAAACTTGGTATGCTAATACAATTTTATGCCTACATTGTTTAATTGGCTTTAACTCTGCTTGCCCGTTTTTGAGTCTTTCAGTGCAAATACTTACGCAAGCGTAGGGTTGTAAAATGTCCCATAGACACTGAGTGGTACTAAAACTTTAACCTAAGAGAGCGGCTCATCTCCACTCATTTCACGTAGACTGACTCGTTTATCTCCTCTCTTCCACAAATATTTGTCATCAATTTCCTTACTTCAGGACGTATAAAGTTCTGTTGCCACCAATGGAACGCTCATAAATTAAAAAGTATACGTTTCTGTGGGAATTTAAAAACTCTTGGCACGTCGATGTACGAGCTTTGAAAGGGGTACATCGATAAATATTTCTCTTGTCTGAGGTCGATGATAGTATAATTCTAACAGATACTCCACAAGTGTACAAGAGGAAGAATTGTTAAAGCGACAAGGGAACTTGGTACAGTAACCCCAAGGTCTACTAAATAAACCTGAATGGACACGTAATGTTCTGATTTTCAGCAATCTGGGTAGCGAAACTTAGAATTGGGGTTTTCAAACTGTTTATTAGCATGCTTCGTATAGTATAAAACCTATTCGGTCAGCCACGGGTATTAACTGTACTGAAGAAAGTGATTCGTTTCAGAACAAAAATCCAGCTCTTGCTTCTTATATCTATACCCTGTGCCTGCCCTGCTATTTGTGTCTCATATTTCCCATTAGTCGTTGGCCAATGTCTGTTTCTATTAGCCTTAGTTAACAAGAACTGCATACATCGACGCAAGCAAGTCCACTTAAGTACCGACAGTTGAACAATCAAGGGTGCCAGAGTTAACCAGTATTAGTTGTAAAAAAGTCGGAGCAGGGTAGGTTAATGTGTGATGAAGGGAACGGGACCATGAGCATGCCTTCAGAAAAATGCTGTATTGCATATGTCATTGCCACAAAAAGCCCTGGAACTTTCCAGTCAAATACGTGCGTATATGTTGCGCTCGCTCTCGCAATAACAGTGCTAGTAAGCAGATGAGTAGACTAGACTCGAAGAGAGCACATTACATTTCTAGGCGAAGCAGGCAACGTCTATTTCTTGATCTACAATCTTCGAGTCCTCCGACCTTTACACTGACACACACACTTTACTATTTCTCATATATCATAAAAGTATCTCAGCGAGTCTAAGTCCAACGTTATTAAATTCGATTAAGCAATTAACCTTAAAATAGCTACGATCATCCAACTGTGGGATAAGCAGTCCTCTACTATTACCATTTCTCCCTAAAATACTAGTAAGATTCGTTGTAGCCAAACTGAAAGGTAAGATATATCTCGGGGATGGTAACCTCAAGTTCTAAAGGGGCACACGCAATACCGGTAGCGATGAGCTGCAGAGGAACTCCCACTAGTATGATAATATGTGGGAGTAGTTTTGGTGAAAGTCTTTTACGTAAAGTTACATCTCTATGTGAAAGAATAGATAAAAGATTCATTTGCTTTTATGGCATCTTGCGTTTTCTCGTACATCAGTCAATAAATGATTCTACCAAAGAGTATTTCTTTCTATTAGGGAAGAAATACCTCGCCGACGGTGCAGTTCAAAGAATTTAACACGTCTTTGATCAGTTGGAAAGTTAATAAAGGCCTACAGTTGGCAGAGTTGACGTCATTATGGATGTAGCTAAGGACACAATGTACCAACAACGGTCCATATATAATAATTTGTATCTCCCACCCTGTTACTGGATTTTTGATTAACAGAATATAAACGATTCGCGTACTAGGTCTTTTTTTGCACCCTACTCCATCTGAGGACGGGGTAGCCTAATACATAACGGATCGGGGTAAAGACTAAAACTACCTTAAAATGACATTACAATTATATAAAAAACTAAAAAGGGCCTAGAGGCTCGCTGCAAAGCTTTCGGTTAAAAATCCTTCTTCATGTGTGGCACTTGTGTGGGATACAGATCAGACACAGTCCAGACTCAAATAGAAAAGGCAAGGTCCCTACCTAAGCCAAAGCTATTAATATTGAGACAGAACTCGGAGGATAGCAATGATAAAACCAACATTATCATCACATCTCACCCTGCACTCCAGCAAATCAGAAATGTAGTAAAGTCTAAATACTAGAGAAATAGAAAAGTATGTCAAAAAAAACGGGATTCGAACCAGTGACCCAAGCACTCACGGGGTGTGCTCTTCCAACTAAGCTAGGCAAGCCCTTGTTCAAAAGCAATTATTATGAAGCTAAAGTAAAACTTAAAAACCAAAGTAAAAAAATTTTCAGCAATCACAACCAGGTGGCATCAAATATTTTAGAATATATAAAACAAATTCGATCTGAGATGTCCTTTTCTTCCTTAGCCAAGTCTCGCTACTGAAATTAAGCAGTTGTGTTGCTGATACAAGGCCAACGTGTCTTATGAGATATGGCTTCTGATTCTCAAAATCTGGCACATGAAGTCAAGTTCGTTTTTTAGGGTATCAAAGAATTGGGTAGGGTAAGATCACTCCAAACAAAACCTCTCTTGAGATGGATAGGGAAAAGAAATGACTGGAGGTGGGTGTGCTGGAATAAGAGCGGGAGATGAAAAGTACGAGCTAGGACAACGATTATTTGAAGCCCATCAGTACTCAGAATTTCTTGGTGTGATGACCGACGCTATACTATCAATTCTAATAAATATACTTATTTGATCCGCGTTGTAAGTCAATCTTTAGGACCTTGCTCATGGGTTCCTCTATCAAACAAGAAGAAAGCTGCTTCAAAGCACGAAGTCAGAGATAGGGCGGGAGTCATGAGAGGGGTTGCCTCCGCAGTTAACACTTATGACCCCTCTTGCTCTCACAGAAATGTCCAACAGCACATTTCATCTTCGTTTTTGCTTTCTATGATGAGTGGTGCAAATTAGGTATATTCAATTTAAGAATAGTTGTACCCAGACAGTGCCTCAATTCCGGCCTTGCAGCTCAACCATGGAGTACAAAAGCAATCATTACAATACGGAGGAAAAGTGTGACGTCACGATTTTGAAAATATTTGAATTATGGGAAAGAACCTCAATTTTCAGGTTGCCCTATTAGTAAGAACGTCAATGGCCAAAATTGGCAGTGTTGCCTTTTCCCAATACCGAGATATTAGCTTCCAACGTTTTAAATCTCTCTAACAAAACATTGTTTGATGCTGGATCCTAACTTGAGGATCCAACGAATTTTAACAGAGTTTTGACCATAGGCTTTTGAAATTCAAACGCCTCTACTTTAAACACTATATACACTACAGGTCTGTTAACTTGGGAAACAGCCTATTCCACGGTTGCCTTTAGACATCTGGATTCAAATTTTACTATTTCCAAAATTTTTGATTTGTGACGTCATCACTTTTCATCCGCATAATCACGATAGAATTTTGAACTGGTTTCAGGCTTGGCTGCTGTTGAAGTAAAATAAAATAATAATCAAAAGAAAGTTAACGTTGATAAAATATCTTCTTACTAGGTGAGCCACAAGGAATACACAAATGTTATGGTGCCGAAATAGACATTTTATTAAGAATAAAGAAGATACATGTGCAGAAAATAATTATTTTTGATAATGAAATATACATACGAAGTTAAAATCGCAAAATTTACACCCAAATTTACATGACCTTGAAATCATATTACCATGAAGCACGTATAATCTTGCCTAAGATTGAAAATAAATATGATGGAAATAGATTGATGAAAATAAAAGTAGCTAGTACACTATTGTGCTCTGCGGAGCACTAAGGGAAGTTGTGTTGAGCAGTATAGATTCCGAGGTCAACATAGAATTTTCACTTTAATCGACTCAGAAGATCAGATTCCATCCTTTAAGGAGATTAAGGATACTACATAAAAAATCACACACCCCTACAAACTACGAAACGGTGGTCGGCAGTGTCTGTTTTAATTTGTGACTTTATGATCAGGTCTGCCAGATTCGTCTTCTTCAAAGGTAGTCGGAGCAATCACGGCTTAGTTGCTTAGTAGCCATTTATGGTCTCCACGATGCGGTACTTATCTGTCTCCTAAAAGGAAAAGCAACAAGAAGTAGGAACACAGTCAGAAATACAGACTTTGTGCAACCAGTGAGATCATTTTTTTAAAATCCACAAATGGACTAACAGAAGTGCCTAGAGGTGTTACATCCTTGGTCTTGTAGAATTCATCACATTACCAGAATGAACAGCTCCAGAATTTACACGTAAGAGACGTCACGTCAATCGTTATAAATGTTTCTGACGCAAATATGAAGGTTCATATTTAGAGAATACGTTATATGGAAAAATCTCTATTTTAAGGAGACTTGGGGCTGAGGTGCGTTAAGGGGCAGGAGCCACATCAAGTGAGGACGACTCATCTCTATAAAAGACTGGATCGAACAATCCCATTGTTTCGAACAGCGGAAAAGTGCGTTCACGTATACTAGCCCGCGCGAGTTAAAATAGCACGAGAAGGACCACCGTGTTGTTTATAAGTTTTGCTTGATGGGGACTAAAATGACGTTCAACGACTGACCTCGCTTTGAAACGGAAGATGCTACATCCAGTGTTTTTTAGAGATCAGTGCTGAGGACGAATATTTAATGCGCTAGGAACTACGACGTTTTCTTCCAGAAGTGCTTCACAGCGCATACCTAGCTCACTTACGTGACAATGGGAGAAAAACTCTGGAGCAGCTCAGATGCGTCAAGTCTGCGTATTCAAACTCTAGTCGTGCTGCAATGTATAACGCTGAAACCATCTGAAGAGGGCGTTATGGATGCGCGAAAATAGGTTATACGTAGGTTTTTCACTGCAGCCTTAAAAGAAATTTAATCAAATCTATCTAATCAAATACTCATACTCCGAAATAGACGGGGATAAATAATCATCGACAGTTTGTATCCTTCATATGCAATACAACAATAAGCGGCTACAATAAAAGCGCCTTTCAGACTTGAACAACCTAGGTTACGTGTCAGGAACGACGTTGTCACTACTTTATTTACAGAGTCTTTAAGTTTTAGTCTTCAAAGTATGTCCATTTAATCGCGTAAAACTCATCAATTTCTCTTCGCCTTGTTTCTAGTAATACTTCCAATATTCTGAAAACTTTAACCCGCACCACTGCACTGTGCAAGCACCCAGCTCAGGAGACAGTGCTATGCAGCCTATGGCTGTTTGCAACATATGAATACGCTTGTGATGAATCACTACTTACCCGTTGTAGGACGATGTAGATCTGTATCTGCTACTACAATGATTAAGAGAAAGGAAGCATCTTAATTGCGGTTCAAACCACAAGAAATACAAAGTTCATTTACCATTTATGGCTCAGTGATGGCGTTACGGCCATTTCGTCCAACTACTTGGTCAGTGCCGAAATGTTAATACATTCGTATGGACCATCGGCACTTCGAAATTGCAAGTGTAATAGTAATCTTGTTCTTTGCATATCAAAATCACAGTGGCTCTGTTGTTCTAGGCCTCCAGCGCGATTTTTGTCTGTAACAGTATAACGACATGAACTGGGTAACTTTGCTTAGTTAAGCAGCAATTAATCAGTGCAAGGATGGAACATAAAGCCACAGCTAAACGTATTGAGTACTTTTAGTTCTTCCTCCATATGTCCGTATGACTGCTGGGATGAAAAGCTTTCACTAAGATGATTAGAAACCCAATTAGCTAAAGAGCAAATGACATGGCAAGTTTAAGGTCCAAGGTTCGATCCTCCACAGCAGTAGTGGTCCTTTCTCAATCCGCCATATTTTTCACACTTCTGGGCCTACTAAGTTTTACTGTCACATCCTCAAACTAAGTATAGTAACAACAGTTCCGAGATTTTCTATCTTTCTTCTATTCATAAAACTTACCTCAACTTCGGAGAACTAAATATTATGGAAACATTTTTCTTTTGTTTGTCCTGCCAACACCTCGTTAAAACAAAATAGTTAACAGAATGTCCTTAGAGAGCAATTTTCTTGAAGAGATTTTCGTGAAAGATCGTTTTTAGGTGTTTCCCAAGGTCGAAACCAATCGGCATTGTAAAAGCAATAGAAATTTCTAAACTATACATGTGAAGTTTCATACTTACAATATTGTCGCAGGGCAGGGTCTTTGTCCAATGTGATCTATGTACGGTTCTTGGCGAAGAGTGAGCTGCAAATTATAAAGAGGCGAGAATTAAGAGGTGATTTACATCCTACTAGGATTTATTACGATAAAAGACTTCTGATAGTTTCTTATTGACAGTTGGTAATTATACAGGTATTAAAATATGAGCACAGATTGCCAAGTAGTGGTCAGGAAATGCTGTTCGTGGGCATCCAGGCATCATTGATTTGTGCGTACAGTGTGTATGAAAACAACCTACCCATTCCTTATACCATGCCTCACGAGTTACAGGCAAGCAATATTGCCCTAATCTGCCGGGAAGTCTGCAGTCTGTTTATCAATAATGCTAAAGATATCTATGTAATCTTGCAAAGTTTAACCTCCTGCTAAATGTATGAGATATTCTCGAGCTCCTCGAGTGTTCATGAGAAGTCGAAGTTACGAACTCTTGTCAGGAGATCGGCGGCCTGACTGTTATACACTTCATTAGAACCAAGTAGCGAGAAAAGACTGTTAAACAAATGGATTGGGGACTAACATATCGCAAAATGAGCTCAAGTTTTGTCGAGTCGCGGTTAAATTTATGAGCAAAATGAGCTCAATTTTTGTTGAGTCGCGGTTCAATTTATGAGCAAAATGAGCTCAAGTTTTGTAAACTCATGGTTCAATTGATGAGCAAAATGACCTCAAGTTTTGTCGAGTCGCGGTTCAATTTATGAGCAAAATGAGCTCAATTTTTGTTGACTCATGGTTCATTTTATGAGCAAAATCAGCTCAATTTTTGTTGACTCATGGTTCAATTTATGAGCAAAATCAGCTCAAGTTTTGTTGACTCATGGTTCAATTTATGAGCAAAATGACCTCAAGTTTTGTTGCGTCTTGGTACAATTTATGAGCAAAATGAGCTCAATTTTTGTTGACTCATGGTTCAATTTATGAGCAAAATGAGCTCAATTTTTGTTGACTCGTGGTTCAATTTATGAGCAAAATGAGCTCAAGTTTTGTTGCGTCTTGGTTCAATTTATGAGCAGAATGAGCTCAATTTTTGTTGAGTCGCGGTTCAATTAATGTAAGCACGTAAACAAAGCCTGATAACATATTCCTCATATTTCGGTACTACTGCAACCTAAGGGGCACTAACAATATAGTAGAGGCAATGGAAGAATACCTAATGTTTTGCTGAAGTGCGGTTGTGCTGAGTACACTGTATGTTTAGCCAGCACATTACGATCTCTTTTAGCTGTTTCTGGATTGGACTATGGCAATTCATTTGGTTATATTACGACGTAGGTATGAAGCAGCGGAATACACTTCTCTGAAATAAGGCACAAACTTATAAGAAAAGTTTAGAAAGCCTTTAAAATACGATAAAAATGAAATTCAAAACCCAAAATAAATGAAAACCAAACTCTTACATCAGTAAAAACTTACGACAGTGTTCGTAAGTGTTTATGCTTATAAATTCTTGAGGTACTTAATTCTGTTGAGAGAATAATCTTACTCCTACCCCCGAGACTGAAGAAATACACGTCACTAATATTTTAGCATAATTTATTAACCACGTGATAGGCAAATACTAACCCATGGTGTTCATGTAAATCAGGAAATAGGTACACGAATTACAAGTTACATTCTCTTACACTTTTGAAACACTTATTATGCTTTTACAATGGCGCTTAATAACCCAAATTCTACGCATGCTTCTGCAGTGGTTTACTCGAGTCAAGCATGAAAAAACGTCGGAGGAGGAAATGCCTCAGACGAATATGTTTGTACCCGCTCTAAATATCTATGAGTACATGCTATCTTTCCTTTTGTTTTCTTTCCTGAGTGATGCAAATAAGGAACCTTTGATGTTGAAATATTTGTAACTACTTTGCCGACATAGGAACAGTATAAGTCAGGAAAGCACCTCCCCTCCGGACAAAAAGTTTCAAGTGGTTTGAAAGGCTGATTTGAGGAGAATCACTAACTAATGCAGGCGGGTTCAGTTAGAGAGAGTTATAGGTGACGCAAATATTCTCATACGAAATCTGATGTTTGAATGATTGTATCGCAAACATGTAATACCCTTTTCACATGGAAGGACGCTACCATCGTAGCGTCGACGCTGAAATCCCACCGTCCGTCTATCCAAAACGTGTGTTCATATGAACATTGGGCCAACAGTGGAAAATCAGCGTCTGAATACCTCACTCCCACGTTCCCAAATCTCCAGATCAAGGAGAACACCGAGATTTGTGATAGTACAGTCTGTTATCTGCCGTGCCAAAATTCAACTGATCCCACTGGATACAAGACTGTTATTATAATATACACTTCACCGATAACTCATTAAAACTCTGTCTACACGTCTTTAGCTGACACAACTGCACAACAGGAAAACACAACCTACACAGTTGTGCCTACTCACATAGATACTTGCTGAGTAATGGTACCACAGTACCAGGAAACAATGTCACTTAAAAGTTACTCATAAACTACTCGGAACCTGTAATTAACTATCAATTGTCTACACCCGTGTCAGCGACGGTATTGCTTTCCGGGAAGTGTCTCTTGCTGTCAGTGGTTGCATCAGAACGTCCTTTCATACATCCACATTTATTGCTCTGATAGTCTTGAAACTTGTTCCTCACAGCTAGAGCAAAAATGGCTATTGACGCTGAAAAATTCCACTAACGCTCGTTTTCTCTCAGCGTCGAGGCTTGGCATCTGAAAAGGAGTTTTCCAGCGTTCCGTCGACGGAAAGCTGGATTTTCTTCCCATGTGATAAGGGTATAAGATGCGTGATCATCCGTTTAGTCAAATGTCGAGTATATAACGATTCTCAAAGATCACAATAGAGAAACGATAAACGTTAAAATCAGGCAACGAGCGGCACGAAGGTCATTATCACTGCTCTCTAAAAACGCTGGATGGAGCATCTTCCGTCTCAAAGCGAGGACATTCCTAAAATAATCAAACAAGCTTATAAATAATGTTATGTAACACTGCGAACGTTCCCGTGCTATATCGATATTTTGGTAACTCTCTTGTATCTGGAGGGAAAGGATACGTAATAAGTTAGTATGAACCTTCTACTAAGAAATAGGATAGCCATGAAAATAATAAACTTACCTTCCACCCATCTGCAGTTTTCATGTATCTAACAGGATAGGCTTTTAGAGGAAGTTGTACTAAATGACCTATTAAAGTTACAGTAGAAAATATTTATGAGAGTTTACCCTAGTAACAGCAATGCAAAGACACAGTTTTGCAGCAGAAATTACTTGAGTGTTTCAGATCAGCAAATCCAAACTGTCAAACTAGGACTACCATTTGCAATTACCAAACATGAGCATCCTACTACAATGGCTGTTCCTCTTTTCTGTTGAGAACACATTAAATACTTCAACAATATGAAGAAAGAACAACATTATATGCATACAGTATATGATTGTCAACATGAGATACTAAGCTAATTCCCAACTATGGTCTCTACAATGATGTATGGCAAATAGCCAAGCTAAATCCTTCAAATCTGTTAGATTTCTTTATTAACTCATAATAGAACACTGACAATTCAGCACTTCCCAAATTTATCCATCAAGTTTTGCTCTGATGGTATATGTATCTATAAATATAAAATACCCATTAAGATACACAATATATACATATATATATATATATATATATATATGTGTGTGTGTGTGTGTGTGTACATGTGTATGTCTGTGTATGTGACCACACACACTCAGTAAAGGGCCTGGTTCAAGGCACTGAAAGAGATTGCATACAATAATGGTCTATCTATTGGATTCTTACTTTGAATAATAACATTGATTGTGTTTTGGAGAATGTGTGCTGATATTGCTTCCTAGTTAAAATCAAGAAGAGGAAAGTTCTCATAGCATGTCCCATTTATTTGTATTAGACTTATTACAATGTGAAAACAATGTGCTGCTTTACATCTCTCTTCTTCTGCAGTACAGTGTGAACTACATCTGAACATACATATCTATACATTATGCATTTCATATTAATTTG
>JAAAKL020003851.1:0-22171 GCA_010016065.2 Carybdea cf. marsupialis auct. non (Linnaeus, 1758) | reverse complement strand
CAGACCAGAAAACACGTATCACGCATGCGTGAAGTCTGTTCCGTAACAACTTTCCGCGAAATTCTTGAAGTGGAAATGCACCTTCAGGGAACATTCGAATCTTCGAATTCAACACAACCTTGATACCACCTTACATGAACTTGAAATATTGTGTTCTGACAGGAAGAATTGGAGTGAAATTATTAACAGCATAATATTGCCCAAGACAACGAATGTGCAATGATGAGCATGAATTCCGTTGCTGCAGCTTACGACAGACAATACGATATTTTTGACGGGGGTCACTTTAAGTATCGAAACTCTTCCCAATTTGTTTTGATACTTGTGCGCCATCTTAAATTTAACAACTTTAAAATACTTGATTCTTATACTGGCCTCGACAATTTTGTGTTCCTTGAAGAGGAAAGTTTTGCATGGTAAGTTAAGATTAAGCGAAGGCATAGATTGAAAGCGATACATACAGCATATTGGTAAGTGCATGTTTCGTGTACATATTTCCGGCTTCAAGCGATCGAAGGGAACTGTACAGTTTTGTTGGGTTGTTGTCCAACCTATGGCACTCCACGGAACTTATTTATTCTATCGAATTGTGTTACATTCTCTTTTAGTACTCATTGCAGCCTATCGATTGACATGGATATTATGTATTCTACCAGCTATATTTAATCTCCATCCATACATTGTTCTAGTTCCTTTTATGTCGCTCGGGAAACTATGGGTTCGTGGTTGTAGACCGTCGATGTGAATCAACCCCTATTTACTAAAGTCAGCATGTACTGTACGATATCTCTAAGACACTCGCCACGCATCGCCCTATACATCGCAACAGTTCAAATAACTATCTTCCATCTTTTTACTTCAGGTAACTCCGAAAGACTTGGCGGACTTTTTCTCTGCGTTTGGGTGTGTTGTGGAAGTCAAAGTCATCTCTGATCACCTTGGAAACTCAAAAGGGTAACAATTATGAATTGGGATCAGCCATGTAGCTCAAGTCTCTAATTTACCACAAAATACATTCAAATCAATTATTCTGAGATAAGCGAGGAAATGTAGTTTAGCTTAAATCAGATTGAAGGCGGCAAAAACAGCGTTATCAGACACCAAATGCAAAACTAACTAAAGGATTCCGAAAAAATGGTAGCCCTAATGCCGTTTTAGAATATTACTTTCAAAAGATAGAAAGCTTTCTCTTCCAGTGCCAGTCCCAGACCCCTGAAGACTGGTGCTGACTGGCTTTGGTGGCCAAGACATAAATTAACATAATAAACTTAAATTAAAATTCTGTTGTTATTTGGCAAGACAAACAAAACTACAGAGGATATGATTTAACGCAAAATAAATGTGGCAGAGAAGCGCATTCCAAAAACTTAATGGTTGATGCATCACTATAAATGCTGGATTGACATATGCGAGCAAGCGTTATGTATGTTCCATGACGAGAATCGTCATCCAGCGAAATCACAAGGAATTCGGAGGCAAAGGATGCAATACCGATAAGAAGAGGGGCATTGATTATACTTGTGGAGATAGTGTCAACATAGCAATGCAATGAAGTGACATATGAACAATAACAAGACCCAAGACGTTGATGGCGAGAATCCAGAAGACCTAAGTTCACGTCGAGTCAACAACCTTTCGATCGCATCCATAAGTATGAAAATATCAGCAAAGGCAAATTGATGTTATTAAAGAAATTAAAGTCCAGTTGAAAGTGCAACACTCCTTCCCCTCTAAATTAAAACTGACGTTCTGACAGTACTGGGGTATGAAAAGCTGTGTTGTAGAAGGAGTTTTTCCAATCGTTAGATGCTTTGTGCTTCCATGGAGGGTTTTGGTATCATTTCGTATGAAGATCTATTAGGTAGTCAACCTGCACTCTACAGAAAGATTGTGTAAAACTCTTTCTCTACTTGATACGTGATGCTAATTTATTAAAATTATTATAGAATTCTTGAAGGATGAGTAAGGACATTTTGAAGTAATAAGACATCTTGAAGTTTCAAGCTTGTCAGAGCTTAGATGACGTTAGGTACCTATTAGCATCCAAAATTTAGGTATTTTTGCAAATATGTCTATAATATTTCAAACACTTAAAGATAAAAGTAGTGAAGTAAGAGTTCAAAGTGACCTTTTGCAACACAATGAAGAGATTTATCGGACAAATGTGGGCATTCAAATGCGAGGACAGACCTTAAAAGGACGAGGTGTGTGATGTGGTTGGAGATCTTTGGAGAGGAATCTCTATTTCATTCACTCTATTTTGAAGTAGTAAAAACTGAAAAAGACATTTTAATACTTAAGTCATTTGTTTTGTGTGCTTATTATCTCTAACTTATGTCCTATATACTCTTTCAGATTTGGCTTTGTCACTTTCGCCTCCGAAGATACAGTTCATCTTCTGGTTAGTTATGGCACTGTTGCCTACAGAGGAAAGAAGATTGTCGTTGGGTACGCCGTGAAAAAGCAGGCAAGTGTTGCTTAAGTAAAGGAAATACTTATTGGGATGCCTGTATCTGTCCACCATAAAAGACTGATGAGTTAACTAGTGACGTCTTTCACTTTTCACTTCTAGTTAAGACTTAAGTGAAATGGGGGAGGTGGAAGATGTTAGAGACTGCAGCGTGTCCATGGCCAAAAGAGACCGTGGGAGCAATTCTTTCTTCGATATTTTTTCACCACTCTGGCAAAATTACGTATGTTTTAGGAGTGCGTATCTTAGTGAGTTACTTTAGGCACCGGGTTTCTCGTCTTACAACGTTCTTCAGGCTGCAAGGGCTTTCTATCAGCTACCTTACTATACCATTACGAAGTCGTGCTAGTTGTTTGTGCATTTATTGGTAACAAAAGAATTTCCAAGCCGGCATTTCAAGACCAGTTCGGAACGTTTGTTTAATAGGTTACTTTTGGCAGCGATTATAGCTGCACATTTCTTGATGAAGCATAGACTACAATATTGCCTGTTGTACTTAAATTTACACTACACTAGTACAATATATGTTGGTAGCTAATACTGGATCTGGAGCAGTTAATTAACTAGGACTTTTTTCTATCTGCAAAGCTGGTAAGAAGTTTGTCTTTCATGTTTTTAGAACTTTCCGTCGACCAAAATAAACGTCCAGCCTCCAGGAAATGCTTTCATGGTACCTAAAGCGAATCCAAGAAGACTTCATGGTGTACCGGTCATCTCACCACCTTATGGAATCCCGTACATCCAGTCAGGGGCACGAGCTCAAGGATATTGCTGTACGCCTCCTGCTTTCATTCCAAGTGACATGGGTAATGCTCCTGTAACAGTGCCAATGGTTATCACCACAGGGTGTCCAACAACTGGTAGTAGCGGTACCATTGCGTACCCGTTTCCTACCCCTGCCCCTAGGCCCCTTTACGAGCACCCTGTTTGTCTACAAGATGGCTCTTTGTACATGCCATTCTCCACTAGCACAAGACCAATTCAAGTTGCAAGTGCCAACAATGAGCAAATATTTCAACCTGCCTTCCATAACGTCAACCCATACTCAAACATGACTCTTTGTGATGTTAGTGATTCTAGCAATATGCATAATAGAGTTGATGCTAGCAGCACACCTAATACAAGTGATGCGACCGACAGCAACGAAGATCAGTCAAGTGAAGCTACGGTATGACAAGCAGAAATCGGAATCTGAACCGTACTTTTAGGTGAACATTGCCAATGCCTGCACGCTGGAACATTGGGACGTCCAGCATCTGATGCTAAAGTGGCAAATAGGATATTGATACGTCTAGTTACAGTATATGCAAGGCTAATGATATCCTACAAAGAAACATATGCTATTTAAGCGATATTTATTTTAAAATTGATCAACATTTTAACAGAACATGCTATCAAGTTGTGAAAAAGAGACAGTCAATCCACTATCAAGATACTATCCAATTTAGGCAGTTTTGATACATCTTTTACCGTTGGAAATTTAATAGGGTTTTTCTTATTGCAGGGCCGTAGACGTCTGGGCCAGGGGAGCATGCCTCCTAAATTGGGAAATGTACATTTTTGAGGTTTCAAAGGGTGATTTATTGTGAGTCATTTTCATTTCCGGAAAGCTCTTTTTTCATTATCGACTAAACTTTCGAAGATTCATGCTACGCATTTGTAACACCTTATTGAGTTTAAGTTGCAACATAATGCCAACATCATAGCTTTTGTCTCCCCAATAAATAAATAGTTAACATATATATAATTTTTAAGATTTTAACGTGTAATAGGTAATAGCTAGTTGGTAAAAGAGCAAAAAGACAATGGTTTCTGGGTACTCCTATTATTTATCTGTCTATCGATCGATCTGTCTATCTATCTATCTAAATATACATATAAATAAATAAATACACACCTATTTACTGAAAACGGCCCAGCACTGTATTGAAAACTAATTTACTTACAAACAGAGTAATGTTCATAAGCAGAACATAAAGATGTGATGGCTGCAATGGAATATAAAAAAAGAAAGCATAAAGAAAAGTGAAATTGCATGCTATATCTGTAAGTAGGTATACGATTAAATTGTGCTCTGTAGAGATTGTTTTATAACCACTCGAAATCCCTTTCAGATGGCCATTGTGTAACAAGATACATGAATTTTGACAATGACGGAACTTGCTATTGTTTTAAGGACGGAGAAGAACATCGAAGACAGCATACAGTATAGGGAGTGATAAAATTGGACTTTTACAGGATGCACCTTTTCATTTTTGTCAGGATATTGTCTCTTGTTTTTTGGCGTTACAACAAAAGAGTAAAGATCAAATATATGAGTGCCATCTGTTGATGCATGATGCATTTACACGTTTTTCTTGTGATTTATATATTTTATGTAATTTATATAACTATCTAATAAATCTTTGTAATTAGGTTAATTTGATTATAAACTATTTTATCGTCATTTTGCAGTTGTCATTACTTGCTTCATGACTGTTTAAATTTCATGTTGGAACAACAAAATTTAAAAAATATATAAGTTAAAGAGAAGTGGGCCAACTGAAACTCAGATAATTCTCCCATTCCCGTCTAAAAACGTCTATGAAATTTTGTAAATTCTTTCTTAGCTTCCCACCCTCCTTCTCGTATGACCTTCATAAATGCATCGTCCCGTGGCTGATTTGCCACACAACATGTTGTGAGAAATAGAACCTATTCTATTCTAAAATCAGTTGTATTAACATGTTGCGTGCAACAAAAGTTATACAACTTGGTCGGTATTTGAGTACCCTCTGTACTTATGATACCTCAATGTTAAGAGAAGAACCCTGCAGGTTATATTGCTGGCCACACCGGTACTTTACAGACTTTGTTATCCCCATTCATGGAGGTCGGTGGGACGCTTCTTGGCAGTGTAAGTATTGTCTCTGCATTTATGTTTTCAGTCCATCAAGAATTTCCACTTTCCACATTTTCATGTCACTCTTAATCTAGACAAGAAAGTTATAATTTTTATTAATAATATAACTTTCGTGGGTAAATGTCTTTAAGTGTTAATATCACGGCAAATCAATTTTGATTAATATAGTAGATAACTGCTTCCCCTCGGGTCTCTACAAAATATTATTTTCTAAAGTAACTGAACCTATAGATTCCCCCAACAACAATTTTATTGAGATGGATTTGTATTAACAAACACACACTCTGGCATATGAAGTGAACCAAGCTTTATCTGAGTTACTTTCTTCGCAGCTTGCTCAGCACAGCGCAGTTCATCTCCCGATTTAATGCCAGAAGCGTTTAAATTTCGACTACTCCAAGGGCAAGAGAGACGTTTAGAAAATATTAAAAAAACGAAACTACTTTATAGTAAACATTTTCACGCAGTCATCAGGTTTAATGTGAGGTAAAACCTAGCGCGCATGCTCAGAAAGTATCAAAACAGTACTAGAGCTTCATGATAGCCCACACCGCGTTTATTGCAAACTGATTTCTTGAGAGATTATCTTCTGTTGACGCCTGAGTACTATGTTTTGCAACACATGATCGTCCGCGTCAGAAATGCAGCGATACAATCTGATAGATTATGAAAGGAAATCACAAACATAGACCCACTGCTGTTCTTAATACTCATTTACCCTAAGTAGTTAAAAACTCAGATTTTCGATGTCGCCGTTCAAAAGACATGTTCCATTATTAGGATATGTCTAGCAGGATATTTTATGTACAACGTTTTAAAAAGCTTGGTTTGAGTCGCTTGGAAGTGCTTCATTTCTAGAGATAAGTAGCCAAACGATTGTGTAGCGAAAGTTGAAAATCTCTCGACTTATCAGGAGGTGCGATGAGAGATTGCGAAAGGAGAAGATTGCATTTACTAAGAGATTCAGTATTTCTGGAAGTTTCCTAATAGATCGATCACAGCAATCATCTGGAGCTATCACAAGTTACTGAACCGCATTTCTTTTTTTAACCCCAAAATCACTGTTTATTTTATATGTAAAATGAAGATTATATTTGATCATTCATTCATTTTACTTCCTAGAAGTTGTTATAAGTCCGTTGACTGTGGCAATAATGATGCTATCGAAATCGATAAATAGGGGCTTAAATGATGCCTTCGATGGTTATTCCCTAGAGGGAACTGGTCACATCTGACTGTAAAAAAAATTAAGATAAAAATTTCTACTGTGTAGTTTGTGAGGAGTACATGAGGGATTAGACAGATGGCGCCCTCATAGCGCGCCATGATGTTTTATCTCATCTGATTGTTCTGTCCGGACTAAATGTTGATTTCCCTTTGTGTTTATCCAAAGATGGAAACAGTTAAATAGTATGTACAGTTGACAAAGAACTGAAAGTTTATTTCTTCGCAAATGGTAAAGGATTCATGCGACAATGGCATCTTTTGACAGTGACTCTTATTGTGTTTTGGTTGGTCTCGCAGAGTTCTTCAAACAATCGCAACCACCTTGCATTCGAGAATGTATTCATTGCCTTCAATCGGCCTTGTACTTGGATCTGCCCGACCTCTTAAAGGCTCAGATTAGACTGGACATTGCTATCATTTTGCTTCAGTACACAAACAATGTTGGTCATGCTCGCAGTCATCTTCAAGAAGCAGTAAGTACAGTATCATATCACCCGCGGCCCGATACCGGTATATGTAGATACCGCTAGTTTGTTGGTGGTACAAAACAATAAAACTGCACGAGATAGCGAAAACATTTTAGTACTGAAGACCTTTTTTCGTCTGACACTCCTCAGAGTACAAAATCGTCAGAATTGAAATAGGAAGAAATCATTAAAACTTATTTATACTAAACTCTGTTTTGAAAGTAGCCAATCAGAGGTCTGACTGCTAGATTGGTGTTGTTTTGACCAATCAGTCTATGTATGTAGTCTAGACCAAGTTTTTAGAGCATTAACCGCAGTCTTGTTGCAGGGGCTACTCTAGTATTTTGAAAAAGGTATTTGTAAATAATATGCCAATTCGTGCATAGATAAATCTCACGTGTGGCTTAATACACTTCTAATTAAGGATATGAAGATCGATCATCATGTTTTATCGTGGCTTGTTACGTATACGGTACGTTACATACAGCATTGACGTATGCGGTAGCGGATAAATCATTGATGAGAGATAAGACAGGACAATTGTTGCATTTGTTGTTTGAAACATAATTTACAATACTCTCGGTGACATAGATGTAAAAATGCAAATTAAAAGAAATTTTCATTAGAGTAGGCCCGTGTGAGATAACTGTTGAAGCACAGAAATCATGTTTATTTGTAATCATACAAAATTATAACTCAAAAACAAAAACTTCACAGCAATAAACCAATTAATAACTTTTGTGTATGATGAGGAGCATAAAAGTTAAAAGATTCTTCAGATTATTGGTGGCACAGAATTTCATACAAGCAAGAAACAATTCATTCATTATCCACAACTTAAAGCTTTTTGATGCCACTTCAGGGGCTGCACACAGTAATGTTAAACATTGGGCAGATACAAGGATTAGGTACAGTCACAATGTTACAAGAGTGACAAAAATCTAATAAACTATCTAAGTTATTTGAGTAAACAAATGATTTGTAATAATATCAAGGGGATGTCATCAATAATCGAAAACCAACAAAGCTGGCATTAAAAGTGATTTGTAGAAAAAACAAAGTCTTTTTGCCTGCATTAGACAGGGTCTAGGAAAGTTGCCTTCCTTCCTAATTTGCCATCCTAATTTACCACAACTTTCTCTTTATGTGGTGCATAAAAGAGAAGCATGCAGAGAGTTAAGGTGTAGAAGAACCTGAGGCTTAAATTTCTGTCTTAAATATAAGAATGTGTCATTAATATACCGGAAGTAGTGGATAGGTTGGCTATCATTAACTATCTGCTAAACATTGTTGGTACTACTCAACAATGATGTTGGCTAAGGTAAGCTCAAGCTCACAAAGATGGCCTTCCTAGAAGGGGTGTGTGAAAACCAAAATGGTAAAAATAATTGTAGCAAAAACTTTTAACGTGATTTAAAGTTATATTTGTGCAAAGGCTACAAATATCAAATAAATACATAAACATATTATTAGTGCTTCAAGTAATAGTGTATAGTCTCAGGAAAGGTGAGAAAGTTGGACATTATATGGTTATTGTAGTGATTCTCAAAGAGGATTTGCTTCCTACCCACCTACTCAACAATGTTGTCAATATTGTTGTGGTTTACCATATGTCGGTCACCCCAACAGTTAGTTGCCATATAATACAACATGTACCTAAATCCCCTACGGTAAAATGGCCATCCCTCTTTGAGTACTGCCTCCCCACCCTAACTAATTTGATATTCCTCTTTCCACTAAAATACGTTTAGAATGCAACCTACAACATGGATTTACGACATAGACACCACTTATTATTGATATTAACCTTATCAGAAATATTACAGGTTGATTGAAACTGTGCCATGTACTTACCAGTATGATGATAGTGTAGTAATTTAAATGGACTTGAGCAGTTCCTTGCTTTGTACTCATAATATACAGGTACTGCTTAAACCTGTCTGTATCTGTATATACATTAAACATACTTTCTGCTTTTTCTTGTAGCTTCAAATCTCACAGTTAGTATCCTTTTCAACAGAACTCAATAAGATAATATGGCCTCATTTCCTAGAAGTTAATCAGGAAAGTGTTCTACCCTTTGTCCAGACAATTGTTGTAGCCAGTGTCTGGCAAAAATATTTAGGGCAACATTATTTTCAAGTTTTGGCCTAGTCTTTGGTGTACCGCAGAGAACTTTTCTTCTTATGGCTATGATTATTCTTTCATCAAGGGACCATCATCTGTTACTTCTCCCTGAATTAACAAGGTGCAAGGTGTGCCTTGTGGACGTCTCCATCCTGCTGCAGATGGTCTCAAATCAAAGACCACGTGGGTTGGATGACTCGGAGGTAGGCAGAGGATATGTCCATACCATCACACCCATTTTTGAGTAGCTACAACTGAGACTGGAGGTTGTTGCATCAGCTCACATAGCTCATTATTCTTGACATGCTGCCACCATCAGATTCCTTCAATTCTTCTAAGTGCTCTGCTATCAAAGCTGTTCAAAGGCGATGTTGAGGTTGGCTTACAGGAGGATGCCTATTTATCCATGATGTGACTGTCATCTTTACTAATAATGTTATTCTCCTGTCCCCATCTCTGTTGTTCCAGCCAGTACTTTCAATCTTCAATACCCTAAAGAGTCTACAACTTTTAATAAATTCTACAAGTTCTTAATTAATTTATGTTAAAAACTGTTCAAAATTTAAAATTATGCATTAAGTGTGTACCTTAACTAGTATAATTTCAGTTAGTGCCAGAAGAAGGAGAGGAAATCATGCTCAAGTCATCAAGCATACTAGCAGAGCTTAGTGCTGAATACGTAAGTAATTTTATGTGAACTTCTCATTTGATGCTCTATATTCTTCCGTATTGCATTCCCCTATGTTGTCTCCATCAAAATCATTGTAGAGTCATCATCGTTTGAAGATAATGTACTTGTCTCTTTTTTATGAGACAAAGAGGACTTTATCTCGAACTGATGTTTCCATGGTGTCATAAAAGGTGCCTAGTAATGATATTATCCACATTCTTGCAAACTTTTATGTAGGTCTATTCTGTAACATGGTATGGTATTTCCCACAAGTTGCTTTATTACTGATGATCTCGTTTTGGTATGTTGTTGCATTAAAATGACAAAGCTAGGTTTCAGGAAGTGGAGCCCCCCTGGGGTTGTCACATCTGCACCCAGTGCCATCTGTAAAAGATAAAATTAAAATTGGAGATAACTTGATTTTAACTAGACCACACTAGTCCCTTCTGGTTGCCAAGAAAAGTCTATTTGAAATATGCAAAACTCTTGTGAAAATACACCAGTTTGTATGCAATAAAAGGGGTTAACTTATTATGTTATCTAATACTACTTTCCCATTTTCACTTTAAACAAACTTTATACATTCATCATGGACATAGTGGTTGGTTGTTTGCCCCATAAATATTCCAAACACTTCTGAAGACCAGTTTAACCATGACTCATGATGTCTGATGTCTCATTTTGCATATAGTGAAATTCCACTGTCTGTAAGGTATCTTTAACCCTGAGGTTCTCATTCCTTTTACAACTCCATACAAGATCATCCATGAATTCAACCTCTTTCTTATCAAGTTGATATCTCCATGTGCATTCCTTTTCACTAAATTGATTTAACAGATTATTACTCAGTTCTTTGATTCTACGCTTTCCTTTCACATGTCAAGGGTAATCATAAATACTGTTCTGTTTCAGCACCCAGGTTTATGTCTTCAGTTCAGGCTTCATGTTAACCACATGTTATAGTACTACCTCTTGGAAATGAGAGAGTTGAATGGGAATGAATGAGAAATTGATAATCTTAAGCTACCCTTACGAATACACACCCTTGTTTCTATGTTTAAAAACACAGGCCCCACAACATGTCAGTAGCATCTTCTGGTTTATTTAAAGGTGATAATAGACAATTGTTATTATAATGTTTACAGACCTACTATTGCCATTCTATAACATGTCTTTTACCATACGTATTTTGTAAAAAAATGATGTGCAGTTCACAACATAATATTCACTTTTTAACATTGTAGAACAATTCAACAATTTCAAAGAATATCTTGCGAAGTGCACTTGAAAGATCAGCACAGTCCAGATATGTCATGTGGCATTATCAGCTCATTTTTCAATTAGCAGTAAGTAAATTTGCTTCCTGAGACTTTTTAGTACCTTGCTAAGGTTTATGACATTTGAAGATCAGCAACTGGGAAAAGTGAGCACCAACAATCAAAGCTTTTATTTATGGGCTTAATTTCTTTCTACCCTCACTTGTAAGTAAATGGGGTCAGTACTATCAATTTTTGAGTTTGATACATGTTTTTAATGTAAAAACACAACATAATTTGACGAAGGTTTACATTTATTTTTATTGCATGTTTATAGCTGCATTTTGAGTGGTATCTGTAGTTGAGACTTGAATGAAGTTGTCAACCCAATGAGAAAAAACTCCATAGAGGGCTTTTGTGTGATCAGGTAATACAGTTGATGAAGAGGCTATAAAGAGTTGAAAATGCACCTGAGCCACTGTCGTCTGGCATATGGTCCGAAAGTGCTCTATGCTCCAGAAACAAGTCCCATGTATATGGGCATTCACCCAACACATGCTAGCATGTAAAAGAGACATTAAACAGTTTTTAAAGAATCAAAAAATCTGAGAACTTGTGTCCGGATCGACCATAACATTAACAAGGCAGTCTGATTGGTTGTTAGACAAGACAACCTGTTCAATGCAACAGATTTGAATGTAGTTGGTAAGACAGCCCTGGGTTTAAAAGATAAGAAGATCTTGTGAGAGAGTACACTAACATATTTCATACTTGAACCACTGTAGTCTAGGGGATACGTTCCTTGCCTTCAGAGCAAGAGAGTCAAGAGGGTCAGAGTTCAAATCCTGGAAGGGCCATTGGTGGCGTCAGGAAGGGCATCTAGTCTTAAAGTGCTGTATCTGCCCGTGTAGTATTGTAACTGGTTACCCTGAAGTGGCAACCCTGCCTTGCATTGAGTGAAGGATTTGAAAAAAAATACATGCTTGGAACATCAACTTCTCTGCCATTCTTGTATTGTATCATGTAGGAAGCATGGTATAGATCATGTAGAGTACATAATAAAGTATATTGGTACTTGATAGCATGTCTAGAAATCAAAAATTTTGTCATTACATTTCATATTAACACAAAAAAAGTTGTGCCAATGATGTCTATATTCCCCAAGCCATTCCTGCTGTCAAAATCATCACTTCCTTCACTTTAACTATAATTGTTAGGATGTGCATGCAGCTGACAATGAACACACTGTTGCAACAGAGCTGCTGTCTTACGTAGGCGAGGCAAGTGCAGAACAAAGGGGACACAAATATATCAGGTAGTATATGAATTACTTAAGAATAGTTTTGTTCAGCAAGCTTTGCTCTTTTATAGCTTGATTGTGTGTATAAATATCATTTTGTGTAGACGAGTCAGCATCATCCCCTAACAAATTTGTAGGCCCTTGTCCCTTTAACTTCTATACACGTTACCTATCCTGCCTATAAGAGATCTTCAGCTTTTAATGAATATGTAAGACAAAAGAATAAATAACTGTATCTCATGTGAGTGCAACCTCATGTTTAATTCCTATTGGTATGATGGCAAGAATTGACTATTAAAACAAAGAGAACTGTAAATCATATCATTTAAAATAGTGGGATGAAGACACTTATCCTTGTTTTCAGGTTGAGCAAATTTGTATCTATAGGAGTGAAAGCCTTTTTACATTGATATATCTAGTTGATAGTGAGGTTAAACTGTTAACATTCCTTCTATTTTTTGGTTTCAAAAGAATACAGCATACAACAATTCCTTTTAGTCATCAGCTTCCTGCAACACCTTTTGTAGTTTTAATATTATTGTATTTTTTATAGTTAACTATCAATGCCATCTCTCTATATTTTAGGTTGCTGTTTGGACTGAGCAGATGCCTGGTAAGAGTATAAAAATATACATGTTAGAAAAGCATGATGGTAGGCATCAATGATTTGTATCCACAGCTCATATGACTATGATTTTATTTCATGTTTATTAATTCTGTATACATCTTACATAAGAGAATCACACCATTGAGGCATAAAGCAAAACAGAAAATTATTAGGCTGCTGTTGTTGGTGAGAGTTAGCCCACCTTAAATAAGGCCCATGAAAAGTTTATCATTTGTATATAAGCTCCCACCCTCAAACAAGCCTCTATACGCGTATCAGTGAGCATTTATTTAATAAAAATTACTATTTTGACATTAGCCCCACGATTGTTGCTTAAGCCATATTTTGTAATGGTTGTCGAACAAGAATTAAAAATTAAAGTGGTATCATAGATGTGATGTTTTAGAACTACATGTTGTTCTTATTGATACCATTGTAAGACTTTACGGTTGCAAATATGCCGCATCAGATCAAATAGAGTATTGATTATTCATAATTACTAAGGTATAAGTGAGCATGAAGAACCGGCTGCAGCCGACTCTATTTAATTGTAATCAAATTAAATTTCCCTTTCTAGATCTGGTTGGCAAAGAGGGACTTTCCTCAATTTGAGCAAGCAGTGCACCATGTTACGCGCCTCCTTTCCAGTTTTAATTCTCAGAATGTTAACCAGAGAGAGGCCATCAATACTTTCTTTACATTGATGAAGACTTACTTCTGTTTGCTTGTGGGCAAGGTGAGTGCTTCTTATACTGTCACTGTATGTTCATGTGTTGCCATGGTACCCGTTCTCAGTACAGGGAGCACTCATTAATTTGGACTTGTTTCAGTTATTCATGTATGGTATTGCACCTTCATAAACTTTTTTCATAAACCCCATTTTATTATTATAGTTTTGATGAAATGATGAGGATATTTTTTAAGAAACGTTTCCTGAATATATGTGAGAATGGAACTGTGTTCCTGATGATGCAAAGGGAAAGTCGATGCTAGACGATCTGAAGGCGGGAGTGAGGTATCTGAACTAAAATAGATGTCTAGAATCTGGGAATATGGAAGATAGATGGTCCATTAAAGGACCTGACCTTGGTTAGGACATCATACAAAGAAGAAGAGGAAGATGAAGTTTTCTTGCTCCATTAGCATATCACTGTCATGCTTCAAGTAAACAAGCTCTCATTAGACAGCCACCTCCAATTGATGGCTCCGGCCAAGATAAAGATGCACTGATCAACACGCCGTCTTTCTGCTGCCCATTTACCTTGATTGCTACCTACTTGCAAAACCTGCAAGAGCAACAATGGTGGAAGACATTCCATTGAATTTTAAGCATTAGATGCATCCCTCTCTGGGATGGTGATCATGTGTTAGCACAGTTTGACTGCGTTTGATTGCAGCCAAGAATGAAGATTGTAACATTGACCGTGTAATTGAAGATTGCAACGTTTTTACGAATGTTTTGAGTCTTGACACTTGAAGAGATTGTATGTGTATAGAAGGCCACTCATAATGCCATAGGTTTAAGATGTAGAACCTAACGTTATAAATGAAAGCATAGAACAATGGAAAGGATAAAAAATTGCGAGTTAAGGAATATATACACACCGATTGTCTACAAGATACGAACCTTGTCCGACACATCCTTTCTCGCGAGTTTAAGCTTACATCGTTTAATTTACAGAGCCTTCAATATCTTCAGTTGGCATTTTGAGCGCACCTGGCCTTTGAGAGAAAAATTGTTCAAAACAAAGCCCTCGCCGCAAGGAGGATTCAGACGCTGGCCTGTAGCAAGACCTAGTTTACATGGCATTGTCTTTTTTCGGACTACAGTGTGGACGTGTCTAGAAACTCGTTTTTTCGAAAGGAGATATGTGCAGCCCACATACCAAATCTTACAGAGTGTTAGTAGTTGATTTTACGATTGGTTTGGAGTCAGTTTCGATTTTAATCAGGATCAAACAGCTTCAAACAACAAGACTTAGAAGACGTTCTTTATCTTGATTCTGTGATAAATAGCTCTTCCAACGATATGTACGTGATAAAAGCCAAAGCTTGGATTGCAATCAAGAAACTGGATAGAATGTGAAAGCCATCATGAAGAGAGCACTAAAAGTCCATTTTCAAAGGATTAGTTGAAAGCTTTCTTGTGTATGGGTTGGGGTTGTGGACGATGACAAAATCTATGGAAAAAGCATAGATAGTATCTATGCCAAACTATTGTGACTTGCTCTCATTTTAAGTTGGAATGACTATATGCCTAGCAAAGACCTGTATGGCAATCTCCCAAAAGTGGCTCAAGGAATTAGTGCAAGAAGAATGCGTGCTGCTGGCCATCTGTTCCAAAGCAATGAACGAGCCTTGACTGTGTTTTTGTGGAGCCCGAAAACACGGCCAGCCACTTCGACGGAAACCAATAACAACTTTCCCACAAAGCTGCCCATGTACACTGAGGTCAAAGCATTAGACGAGCTAAGACTGGTTATATCAGAAAGAGAAGGGTTGAGGAGACTTTTAAAGAACCGGGAGCTACCCGACCGATATATAGAAATCCTTCAATAGAAAATCTTCAATGTTATTATTTTAACTACGGTAGGTAGACGGTAGTTTCAGTGAAGTAGTAATGGGGTGATAATAAATTCGCAAGGAAGGAGATTTTCTTTTATTATATTTACCGTTGCATGATATGTGTACCTTCACCCAAAATGTCAAGGTTATTGTCGGTTTTCTTTTAGGCAAAAACGGGCAAGCCTGACTTAAAAGCAATGCAGCAGAGCATTCAGGTGTTAACAGCTACACAAGATGAACGTATGTAACCAGTCCCTAGTCAACTGTTGACTTTTAATATTTGTAGGGGTGTTTACGTCACATTGGGATGAAGGACTCACTATTGTTGTATGTTCCACCAATTATGTGAGCATTGTAGGGCTGGCAACATTTTTTCAGCTGATGCAAGATTGTTCATTCCTCCAGCGAGGAAGTTGATAACAAATTGGAATTGAAATGCTGGGAGGTAGTCAAATGAGTGGAGCATATTATTTCAAGCAGATGAGATGGCCCCAACTAGGATTTTATTACGAGATTGCTGGGTTTCCAAATGAATGGATCGTGTCTAAAAGTAGTATGTGGGCCCGTACTCTACTGTAGAGCTGAGGCGTTATTTTGCAGGGAGAAATAACATGTTGTGAGTCAGCTGATGTGAATGCTAGGGAACTTTCCTTCTCTTTTTTTAATAGGATGTTTTAGTTTAACGTTATGCGTTGTGTGACAAAATGGAGAATTAAGGATAGCCGTAAGGGAAGAGGAGAAACTCATGTTTTGGAATCAGCTTTGGAAGACAACACGAAAAAGTTAGGAAACCTTTGACATTAATGTGCAGTATTATCGACTAAAAATAGCTAAATATGCTGACAACATTGGCAGAATGTATTGAATGGTATTTGTTGGTCATAGCACTCTTTAGCCTAACAGTCATAAAGTGAACTACGCTGTCTCTTTATGGAGTAAAATGAAGTCCGTTTCTAGACATAAACAGACCATTTTATAAATACAGAAAAGGTGTTCAGAAGCAGAAATGTAAAGGGGCGTTTTTAGAAATAATAGCTTTTTTGTGATGTGGATTTTGTTTGAATGACTATCTCTTTTTAAGTTGTAAATTTCACTTCCTGCAGGATACTCCCCTACGCAAGAGGAAAATTTTACATGGATGAGTAAAGACCTACTTTGTGTTCTTGTGTATCTGGTATGTGTCCTTTTAATCGTAGTGAAAGTTCATTCGAATGCTAGATAACACCATTTACGTTACTTACTGGATTGCATCGCCACTACCCCCTCCCCTCCCCCTTCCTCTATGTTGCTCTGTAACCTTAGCTTTGAACCGCCCTACCATAATTTAGTAATTTCTTTACCCTTCCTCCAAGTTGGCGAGAAAAACAAAGGGGAGAATGTTTGGGCTAAGTTCAACAATTTGTTTTAATATAATCAGAGATCGCTGAACCATTGCCACCTAACCTATTCTAACAACTTCGGACGAATTTTCGTTATTATCACCCCCTTAATGCCTGAAATTATTATAGGAAGGTTCTACTATAATTGTTTAATATACCAAGAAAATATCGAGGGCTAGTGGAATATTTTACTAGCACGTGACTACTTGTTGTGTCAGAAATGACAGCTTGATTATAAAGTGCAAAAGCTGAGGATATTTTTTTAGATCAGAGTTTGTTCGCGAATGACGAAGAACTGAAAACGGACTGTTTAAATTAGCGGAGCTTTAGCTCAAATTGCGGAGATGACAAACATAAAATGATGATGGGAGAGGCACACTCAGGGGAACATTTCAGGAAGTATTAATGAAGATGAAAGGCAGTTGCTGTTTTCATATGTTCAACAAACTGCCTAAGAATGCTCGTACAGTAGTGTGGATGTTAATGTTGAAATAAAATAAGGATATCCCGAAATTCGTAGGCCTTATCCAACATTTTATCGAGCAAGGCCCCTACAAAAATCTTACTGATTACTAGACTAGAAAAAGGATGCAAGTAACTTGTAATAGCAAATTATTTACGTGAGAAGTTACTTAAGACACTGTATTAGTTTCATGAGCAAGTAAGGACACACATAGTGTAGATTACATCACAGGGGCAATAATTTGGCCGTCCCTTATATATGCGAAAGCAGTCCTGTATCATTTGAATATTTAAGTCAGATTAGCTCATTTCCTCCTTGTTGCACTCATTTCGTTCTTGTTACGCTCATTTTGTTCTTGTTACGCTCATTTTGTTCTTGTTACGCTCACTTCTTTCTTGTTACACTCATTTCTTTCTTGTTACGCTGATTTCGTTTTTGTTACGATCATTTGGTTCTTCTTACGCTCATTTGGTTCTTCTTACGCTCATTTGGTTCTTCTTACGCTCATTTGGTTCTTCTTACAATCATTTGGTTCTTCTTACGCTCGTTTGGTTCTTCTTACGCTCGCGTTCATCTTGTTACGCTTACTTCATTCTGGTTACGCCCATTTTCTTCTTGTTACGCGCATTTGGCCATTCATTTCATGACTATCATTTTGATTGATTATCTTCAGGTGACTGTGATGCATTCCATGATCTCGGGATATATGGAAAAGGCCATCAAGTACACAGAGAAAGCCTTAACTCAGGTAGACAGAATGAAAGGTAAGTTATACCTGTCAGGAATTAGCGTCTCTTTTGAGTATAGTTATGTTTATCGGATCTTCACTGTAATATAACCTTTTGCAACAATTAGGGTCTTTTCACGCGCGAATTGTGCACCATGCAGCAGCTCAGTCGGTCGCACATTTGATAGCTATCTGCCCTATCAAAGTGCGATATCGGTCTTTGGCCACTTTTGATGTCAAAGGTTATATTTATTATACTTGAGTCATAGTCCAACGTGCACCAAGTAAACAGTTGTATTACTCACGTCGCTGAGAGGCTATTCGGGATTCTGCACTATGTTCACCTACCATTTTTACGTGCGTCGGACGAATGTTCATTTCCACATCGGGCGCTTTAAATGTCTAGAGGGAAATTCTTACTACCTGTTTAAAGTAGTCTATTCGATTAAATCATATCTCTTGCGGCTCAGATTGCAAAATACATTATTGAGGCTTGTGTGACCTGGAAAGGTCTGTCGACGTTTGAAATTGGATTGGGTGTATCCCTACCGGTATCCAGACCGCTGTTGGTTTACTGAGGTGCTTGTTTGCAAATTTATTGTTTCTTCTTAACCAATTATATCCTTGTTAAGTATAAACAGATCCACATCTCTTTCCTGAACACTCCGCTGCACTTACCTCCTCCATGAGACCCATATCCACTAACTTCATCAACTTGAAAAATTCTACTGCTGGCTACAACGATGCTCGAATCAAGCACGGTGCCCTACATGGTTCGACCTTGGAGAAACTGAATTGCAAATTCAGCTTCGTAAGGATGACCCATTTGATCTTTCAAATCACCCACCTGTGGCACTCAATGAATTTCATCGGGGATCTAAGTGCCTCGCCTCAGATCTACTCTTGCCCCCGCCCCTCACTTCAACCAGCCCACACATTTAACTCCTTTTCTTCTTTCTCATCTTTTATTTTTACGTTGACTCCATTAAGGTAGTATCTTTTCCGTTCTTTGCACCGTCATTCTTTGCATTGTCCCACATTTTTTAAATATAAAAAAAAACCACTTACCAATTTAATTTGTCTAAATGTGTCGTCAATTTTTGTTGATTGCAAGTGTATCACATCGTTTGTTGTGTGTTTTTTTCATTACTCCTATTTCCAACATTCTTATAGGAAACCATTATGTTACCTGTTTACGTTTCCATGTTTCCTCTTCAGAAATTTAGATACTCTATAATAAATGAAAACAAAATTAAGCATGTCAAAAACGACTTTAATTTTGCCTGCTAAGTCAAGCCTACCCTGATCTCTTAATGTATCTTGTCCACATTTGAACGTTACATTTTTTTAAATGAAATGTTTCTTGTTTTTAAAAGTGAATCTTATCAACCGTTTTTCAGGATCATCAATATACTCCTGGCCAATTCACCACCAATACCTTGTTCAGCCCCAATTCATTTGATGTGACATTTCCCGATTGCAATCTGCGTGCTGCTGCTGATAATCATTAAGCTATCCCCATCCAGTGCGTCACTGATCTTACCTTCCTTTTTTTCCCTTTTTCAGCGTCTGGTAATGATTCTGAGCTTCTGAACTGCTTTCAGTTTTCTTTGATGGAGCATTCCATCATGTGCCGGATAGTGCAAGGGCAGGGTTTTAACGCCATCCAAGAGGTAGGTGATATCGATGAAACTTGATACATAGTAAAATATTGGTGATACGTTGAAACGATATGTACATATTGTTATTCAAGGCATGTATCTTAAAAATGGAATAATTTACAACGTGATCGTCTCTTGAGGTAACTCAGGTACTCTATAGTGAGAAGCAGAGGACAGAGAAGGTTACTTTGGATGTCAAGTTTAAAGGAATAGTTGAAGGAAACGTAAACGTAAAGTCTCTAAGCAGGGAGTTATGGTAATATATGATCACCCAAGTCAGCAGATATGGCACTGAGAGGAGAAGAGAAGGAGAAGGAGACTGTAGGGTGTAGTGCATGTTTCAGAGGTATAGCAGTATCACTTACAGCAGTAGTATACAACCATTTTCGCGCCGCGATTTCTATGGGATTTTTAAAAAGGATGGGAATAACCTATGACGGACTTATAAGAATACCAGTAGTAATCCTGCATATTTAAGGGTTACTCTTGTCAAATCTGTTGATTGTAGCCTTAAAAGACCCGGAAATGAGGACTCGTTAAGTACGGAGCTTTAAAGTTGTAGATGACTAAGATTACTTGAGGACCGCAAAGGATCTATACACCGTAGGTTACGGAGCAGCGGTCGAGATCTTAGACCCACAATTTAGAATTCTTCGACCATCACGTATGAAGTGATATTGAAGGTAAAGACACTTTGTCGGCTACAGATGTGTGTAGTTCTTGTGTAATTGTATATTCTCGAGGGAATATAAGAAGGAAGTCATGGCCGACGGAAGGAGGTTGACAGAAAGAGTTCTCACGGTTCCACATTTACGGCAAGGGTCAAATTCCTATTTCAATCTCACGTCAAATGGTGACTCCTTTTATCAGATTTTATTAAACAATTTATCGACCGCAAAAACTTGAGATGTTAAATTGGGACCTCATGAATTTTGGGACTACGGCGCGGCCTAGAGCTGCAATTTATTAATTGGCAGGAGTGGTTAGCTCCACTTACACCCACGTTACAGTTCTTCAATTCTACACTTAATAAAAGGTAATTGGAGGTAGATAAGTACAATGATACACACCAATGCTGCCGCACCTTCCAGAAGTTCCAGGATCCTCGTAGACTTGCTTTTGATTCCTGGGAGCTCTTTTCACTGCTCAAAAACAAACGTCACCAGGAACATGTTGGATTAGTGAATGATTTTGCGGGAGGGCTTCTTTATGTCATCTACATAAATTCCCTTTTCCTCCTGTTTGTCTCCCGGAAATGTTGCTTAACCTCCTTCTGTAGGTAAAGGAATTATCCTTGAATTCACCTCTTAACACATGGTGGCCACTCTGCAAGCATAAACAGTTGAAAGGGATGATACAACGGCGTTCGTTCTATAACGTTTATGTTTCCACTAAGTATATGAAATCTTTGAATTAACAGTTTTGCTGAACCGTTAGAGTTTACCCTATCCTAGTAAATAGCTTAACTAATCATCGATATGAATAATCAAAAGTCATCCATCCAGATGATTGCGCCAATTAATCAAACTAAGCTATCAACCCAAATAGACTGCTTATCTCAATTATTGCTTCAATTAATCAGTTAATAGGAAGTCCTTTAAAAGGCCAGCACTGCCGTGATTATGTACCTCTTCGCTTGTTATTGATGCATCTTTTGTAGGTGATAGGGGTTTCCTCGTTGATATTGAAGAGTATGGTGCATATTGCGTACAATTTTGGTTAATCGCTGCTGATTGGTAGTAGCGGAGAACAGACTACCCAGTATTCGTACCCAGTCCCCATTTGTATACGAGTACCTTCAGGTAGTATTCGATGAACAAATGCACAGCTGTAAGACGAAGATGCGAGCTGCAATTGCTCAATGATCAATCCGTTTCAATTCATATTAAATTTCAGATTAAGAAAGCAAAGTCGTTAGTCCGAAGGGACGGAAATATGTGGACATTATCAAAACCAGTAATACATTTTCTGTTGGTAAGTTATTCTTTGAATTAAGGATCATGTTACAGTAAACATGGTTACTATTTGTTTCTAACAGTCAGAAGTCTTGTTTTGTTGTTACTTGCCTACATCGTGTTTGTGAATATCGTAACCATCATCTTTATCATCATCATCCTGATCACCATGATCATGATCAGTCTTCATCATCATTATCATCATCATTATTATCATCATCATTATCATCATTATAATCATCATCATCATTATCATCATCATTATCATCATCATCATCATCATTATCATCATTATCATCATCATCATTATCATCATCATCATCATCTTCATCATCAAAACAATTCATCATCATCATCATCATCATCATCATCATTATCATCATTATCATCATCAT
>JAAAKL020003850.1:0-22173 GCA_010016065.2 Carybdea cf. marsupialis auct. non (Linnaeus, 1758) | reverse complement strand
ATGAATGAGTTGTTCGTAGTACAAAATTGAAAGACGCTTTTGTATGGAGTAGACATTTTTGACCAAGCTTTTCGTGGGTTCTCTTCAGAGTTATACATACCATTGGTTATATACAAAATTTCCACGGTATTTATGGAGTAGAGGCAACAGGAATGCGGACGTAAGGGACATATGTATGCGGACGTATTTGCGCTCCCTTACCTCCGCATTCCTGTTGAGTGACTTGTTTTTCGAGAAGGATAGATTATTCACTCAGTTGCCAGTTTAAATGTTACATTCTGAATTATAAAATTTAAGATATTATTTTGGAAGGGAAGCGAATTTCGAGGAATATAACATGTAAACCGGGTACCGCATATTCAAAAACTGGAGCCGCGTCTATTACACTTCATTCCTTCGACAAATCATGGCCTAATTTTTGTCCCGAGCCCTGGGTTTGATAAAGAATAGAAGAGTGTTTTGTATGTACGTCTAAAAACGTGTTGTGGTGTAATAGCTGCATAGGCTATCATCATGATGCTGAACGCATTTATTGACTAGTTTCTAATGTTGCTAATTTGGTGGATTGACACTTAATGATTATTTTGTAGCTCTGAAAAGGTACTAAAGAGAATTTAATATATTCATGAGGAGGATCCTAACTCTGGACCCATGCGATCGCAACGTCGTAGCAACTGGGTTACGTTTTCCTCGAAGAGAACATTCTGTAGTATACCTTGTCATCATATTAACTCCAAACAGTGTATTAGATGGGACTGCATCTTGCTTTACGCAAATTCGAATGCCGATAACAAGGCTCTGAGCCATTTGACGTAACCATGGGAGGTCTCACTTAGTTAACCAATCGATTTACCCAAGGCTCACTGAAAATTCTGTTAAATAATGCAGGGAATGTACTTAAGAAAGTGTTTAGAATGAATCGCCCATATCAATGTTCGTTGTTTCATCACTTGAAGCAATGGAGGAGGCGGTCCGTCCAGATAATAAGCTGGGCCCGTAACCATTTTTGGCGTGAAGTTAAAATTGTTTTCACTTCCATTTCTTTGAACTTACTAATCAGTTGTTACACATTACTTTTTTTTTAGAAACGCCATGTTAAGAAAATGCATCTCTTAAAAGAGAAAGGAAGTGGTCTTGGTGTTCAGATAGCTGGTGGAATCGACTCAGTTGGTAAAAGAAAGAGTGCAGGAATTTTTATCACTCATATTATCGAGGACGGTTCAGCAGCGAAGTGAGTAAACCGAACCCTCGGACTTTTTCCAAACCTTTTCTTTTTGAGGTGGGGCTTTGGGAGCCCCCCCCCCCCACTATGTAACTTAACAACGGTACGACGCACCTTACTTGATTTTGACACACTTAAAATACGATCCTTTACTTTTAAAATGGTGAAAATAGTTGGATATCTTAGCTATAGTTCATTAGATGTCGGTTTTCGTGTTTATCAAGATCATCTGTCGCCACTGGTTAACACGTGGTTCTAGCCAAATTGTGTTTATTTTCAATTTTGCCGCCTTTTAATTTAACATTTTTCTAGTAGTAATCGTTGGAAATCTATTTTGTTGTATAAAATACATGACAAAGAAAGGGTTAAATGAATTCTCTGTTCTTCATCTATGAAATCTTTTGAATTGCCAATTTGACTCTAAACGTAGCAGTTTGTAGATGGATCTAACTTTTCAAACGGGAATTTGAGCTGATCTGCTAAAATTTAATTACCAAAATGCCAACATTGAATGGCAGATATAGGTGGGAGATGTCAGGCAAAAGAGCTGCTGACGCGCCCGTCCAAGCAGAATAGCGTCAATTTCCACTGTTACTGTTATGCTAATGGCTATCGATCAATCAGTCAATACTAAGGGTAGACATTTATTAAATAGATATCTTGTGGAAGGAGCGTCTCTTTTCCGTCCTTTTAATATGGTTGCCTTTCCTTCCTGCTCTTCGCCGTTTGCGTCGTCGAGTACTCGGGTCATCCAAAATTATGCCGCTAAAAATTCTGAATAATATTTCCCTTCGACATGTCGGGCATTTTTAATGTTAACCGTAACTTGCAGCTGTTTTCTCCCTAAATATGACCACTTTCGTTTTTCTCCTATTACTCGAATTTGATTTTTGCCATCTAAACATGCATTCTTAATGCTTCTAAACTAAAGAGCGGAGTGGCAACGAGCAGAGAAAACTTCGATGCATAAGCACATATTTAATTGAGGCGCGGAGTAGTTGTGGATATCCACTTCTTTAAAATAGGCATGTGCTTTGCCCTTTTAACGTTACGCTAACCAATGTCATATGCCATTTTTTGCCACTTTGAATTTTCGAGTGTGTACATTTTTGCACACGCCTCGTTTTCAAGAATATCAGTCTTCGTAGTGAAATGCGAACAGATATCGACAGAGAAACTACTTTCAGTTTCATATATACAATAAAGACCTTTCTAAATCCCCATCCATCGTTGAAAGTATCATGATTTAATGCCGCGATTTTTGGTAATTTAACTTAATCCATCAAACTTAGGTCTCTCAATCCATGCCTGCATCTTAGAATGTTGGATTGGAATATGCCCACACAGGGCCAAGTATGTTGCCCCGAATAGCTTCAGTAAGGACTTATAATTTATTTCAAATTCTTTCATATTTTGTTCTATTCACTTGCACTGTGTATGTAACTTTTTATATTTAGGGATGGAAGATTACGAGTTGGAGATGAGCTGCTGATGATCAATGGCCAACCTTTGATAGGCGTGACTCATCAAGAAGCAGTGGACCAATTGAGATCAGCCTCAACTTTGGTGCAGCTTGTGATTTCTCGGGAGGTACGTAACTTTCAAGGATCTAATTATATGCGATGTATGTAATGCGTAAGTGAGCCCTTGTACTTGGAGCTTACGGGGCTGAGCTACTATTTAAGGATGGCCATTGCATGGGCAGCTGTGATGGAATTAGAAAGACAGCAGGGCCAGTTTTCCTGTAATATATATAATGCTGTTCTATGCGGGTGACACACGAGACTGCGCTATAGCAGGCTATTAAGTTGCCCTTTAACTAAGCTTAGGAAATAGTATGACAAACTCGCTGCCATGGACAATGGTTCAAAAAGCGCGCCATGAAAATAACCTACAGCCGCTCAACCACTGTGATCGCTGCATTGCCGAGAGTGGAGTCACTAGGGTCTCAGATCACAGATCTCAGTGCCGATGTTTTTAAAGAGCTAATATTAATATATTCTCACATACTTAAAGCCACATGCAAACGTAGCTGAACCGTCAAAGTTATGAGGGTACGTAGAATTGAGAAATGAATTAGAGATAAATTCACGAAGACGGTATAATTTGATTATACGATTGAAAATTTGGATGAAATTTTTGACTCTTACTGTAATTTTTACTCAGAGTCATCGAGTTATTTGACTTTTATGTTTCTACTTAAATGGACTATACAAATGGTTAATTGTGTTTATTTTAAGTATTCAACTGTAAAACTGAACATCGCAGATTTTGTAAACCGTATCCATCCGTAATCAGTATCACCAGGCAAAGGTTTTAAAAGCACTGCAAATTTGTTCAATTGCTTAATCCGTGCCTGCTAGAGTTTTGTACTGAAGAATTTGTCATATAGAAGAGAGAGAATTTGAAAATATAAAGTTTGAAGAGATACTAGAGAAAAGTGAAAAGAATTTTCAACTCCTCTAGTCTCCATAAAAATTTTTACTTTCAATGGGCTGTGGAGAGCATGATGGGCGGCTGTCCTTCGGTGGTCAAGTCACATAGCACGGAGATGCTGGTCTCCAAAATTGCGTAGAGCTGGTTGCTAAGTCCACTGGTGGATTCTCGGGAGCTAATATGGCGGCTAGAGAAAAGTGATCAGCGACTAGAAAGAGAAAAGCGACTAGAAATGTTATCACCCGGCCACCGTGGCTCAGTTGGTAGGGCAGCACGCCGCAAATGCGTGGGTCGCGAGTTCGGATCCCGGTGGTGACATTTTCACTTTTCTCCAGTATCTCTTGAAACTTGACACTGAAGAATTATGGGAAGGCCAACATTATTATTTATTAAGGGTCAGTCTAGAGAAAGAAAAAACAAATGTAGTTATTCGTTACATAACACTCCAATGATACATACGATCTTTAGCACATTGTTAAAAAGTAACCTTGGAATTTTCAATCCACTCATTTCAAATCCGAGTCATGTTCGTTGATGATAATCTTAACCCATCCGAGATACAGTACCAACCCCGTATATAATAGAGTACACATTCGTACTATCATATATAATGGCTGTCGTAGGTAATGTTAGTGGTAATGTGCGATAAATAAATTAGCCATCTGAGAGAGACTAAGTACACGTACAATTGTATATATAAAGTTTCGTAAAAGAAGTTAGTGAGTACAACTTAATAATCAGCCGAGTCTGCTATTCCCCTATGATTAAATTTCGTATCAATGTGTGTACAAGAGACAAACGTAATGTTACGATTGTGGAGTAGATATTTATCCGATACTTTTATGGTTGCATGGTAGATTATTTTCTTTCTTTTTACTGGTCCTCGCTAAACACTTATTTAAAAGGCAAGTTACAATGCGGATGACTGTATTGACATTCCTGCTAAGGCGGCAACCTCTGTGTGGTAGCCACATAACTGTGCTTTAACGTTAACACACGGACATTTGTTTTTTAGAGATTGTATTGGATGACTTACAATTCTATACACCGTAAAAGTACCAGTACCTTTTATGTTTTTGCAGCTAGCTGATGGCGAGTCGCCTTATAGCTCTGAAGGTGAGAATCGCCGATCTGCGGCTTCCAGAAGGTGGTCATTTGGGACTTCAATCGGTAATTCCTTCACCCGACCCTTAGCAAAAAGGGCGAATACCATGGCACAAAGGGCGTCCTGGAATTCTATTGCCACTGTTGGACAATCTTCTCCAATAGTCAAGACTGGAGACAATGATCGATTATCAAGCGTACAAGCACGTGGTAGCATTAGGCAATCTGACAGAGACAAAAACGATGGCAGTACCACAAAGAAGGTTATTTTGAATAAAGGTTAGTTCTTGTTACCTCTTGTAAAAATTGGCAATGCCATGTCTAATGGAGTGGAGTGTTTTCTTGTTAAGTGCATTTCACGTATGTTTGTTTCCATGAATGTGGTTTGTGCTACATCTTCGTGTTCTAGGATGACATCTTATCCTGTAGTTTTTCCAAATCCTTGGGCTAAAAAAATCATGTCGTATAGATGATAATGGTCAAGTGACAGTTGTTTGATTCGGGAACGAGTGTGAAAAGAACGAAATGCTAGTCACACTTTCGCGTCGTTTAATAGTCTGTTTGAAGGCTGCAATTGAATCGGCATATTGTTTAATTAAGACAGTGTGCTACAGCCCACCATGTCATATTTACTGATGAAAGTGCGTGAGCATAAAACAGATTCGCTTATGAGGATTAAGTTATGTTTAGTGACCTCTGTCTATTAACGAAGATCATTTTGTTACATTGTTACATTGTTACATTGTTACATTTCTGGTGGCCATCTTTCCACGAAAGTTGAAAGAAACCAATGATAAAGAAAACCATGTTTTAAGTTGCAACTTTATTGTGGCAGGTTTTTTAAAACTTAATATTTTTTTGCGATTTCTTAATCTTAAAAATAAGGGATGAAAAGGTGAAATCTAATAAGGAAGGAATGACCGTAGATACTTTTAATATGACAAATATCATATCTTAAATAACTACGAATTTATCCAAAAAAAGTTGTCATATTTTATATATCCCCACTATACTGGCGGTGTCAGCAATCGTATCTAAAGTTCTCATTAACCGTACTAAAAAGTTTGTTGGTGGTACAGAACAATCGTACTGCAAGAAATAGCGAAAACATTTTAGTACTTGAAAGCTTTTTTCGTCTGACATTCCTCAGAGTACAAAATCGTTAGAATTGAAATTGAGAAGAAATCAATGAAACTTATACCCAACTGTCTTTTAAAAGTAGCCAATCAGAACTCTGACTGCCGGCTTGGTGTTGTTTAACCAATCAGTGTTTGTATACTTAAATGGTTAACCGAAAACGCCCAATTAAAAGACGAATTCTTTTTGTCTACAAAGCAACTACAAAGCTATTTCATGGAGTACCAATTGCCTCGTTAACGATGTATTACGTGACAGCTACATACAGTAACATATTGACATCGAAATGTAAAATAGGCAAACAAGAATTTAGGTATGAAGTCTAGGTAATTATTTATGTCTTAAGGTGGACATGCTTTTGAGTTTTTTGTTGTAGGTCGCTATCACAAAGGCTTAACTTTTATATTTTTATTGATAGGAATATAGCATGTATCTAGTGCAGTAATTTGCAATCTGCCCTATTCTCATGCCTCATCATCCCTTGCTCTCTTGGTTTTCCATCGAGAGTTTTTATTCCTTAGATTATTGGGGCTGTTTTAGTAAATGTTCAGGTAAAGTGACTAGGATCGTAAGAAGTTATAGCTGCAAGTTAGTTTGAGCTCTTGCATGATTTTCTCGTCGAGACATCCAAAGCATAAACTAAAAACTTAATTTCAACAGCATGTTCGGTGAAAGTGTTTTCCCACTGATTTTTTTTTCACTTTGGAATTTCAACTTGATCGCAAATCTTCATCCTTTCCCGTTTTAGTTTGTTATTGTACTATTTCATGTTTTAAATGTGTCTTTTGAAATGCTTCCACATTTTAAGATGTAAACATCAGGCTTGGGTGGAGTAAATCCCATTACTTAAGCACGATCATGTAGACACACTGGATGTGAAAGAAGACGCCAAGCATTATCTAAAGGAGCTGAAGTTAAAGGGCAATGGTTCATAGTTTTTAAGTAACTCGCTGCAATCAAAACTTAAGTTGAACTGCTTGTATGTCAGTAGGATGACTTCAGCATGGCTTAAAGCAATAAATGGTGTGAAGGGCTTTTCTTGTCACGAAAACAGGCAAGCTAGAGGGTCAGAATCACAGCCCGAGGGTCTTCGAAGCGACCCTGAGCTTCCCTGCCACGATCCAGGAGGTGTTGTGCTCTCTCATCTCTCTCATCTCTCTCATCTGCTCTCGAGAAGCGGGAAGCTATGTTTCGAGAGGTAAGGCAGCGAGGGGACTGCAAGCATGAATAGCATGAATGACATGAAATGAATAAGATTGCCATCCGAACGGTAAAAGTAACCCCGTTCCTAGTAGTGGCTTCGGCCTTGAACAGGGTGGAATAATTTTAGAAAAGAAGTAGCTGTTGTGTATACAGTAGTTTAGATTTAATTTTTTTGCTGTTGTTTTGTAACGTGTTTCGGTATGCTAGTGGATTCAACATATGATGTAATATTTTATCGCTGTTAGGTTCAAAAGCGTTGGGATTCTCGATCGTTGGAGGCACTGACTCAGAGAAAGGTGACATGGGTATACATATTAAAACCATTCTCCCAGGTGGATTAGTAGCAGAGGATGGGACACTCAATGTAGGTAAGTGTCAGCAATGAACTGAAAACTAAAGCTAAAAAGGGTACGAATACTTTGATTGAATTGCTCTTGCCAATGTTTGTGACATTACATTGTATACTTATTTGATTACATAGGTGTACTAATATTCATTTCGGGTGATGAGGATGCGTTCTTATTTAGGATGCTTCAGTATCATGTAATTATTGATATTTTTTTGTTAAAATATTTACCATTCGTGATGGGGTTCTGACTTGACATGTGGCTTCAACAGAACTCTGAGATGCCAAGTACTCCTCTCAAAACGAATGCAGTACCTAACAGTGCTGCCTTCTGCAAGCAGGGGACTATAAGAGGAATGTCTATCCTTCTAAGGTGTTTCTCAAGCTTTCTAAATACTGTTCCCACGGCTCCTGCAATAGCTAGCACCACAGTAGTTTTGACTTACCGCAGTCTTTGTATTTCTATTAGAAGATCTTGGTATCTTTCAATCTTTTCCCGCTCCGTTATGGTAATGTTTTGATCACCTGGCAAAGCAAAGTCAATAGTGCTACACTCTTTCTTCTCCTTATTCAAAACAATAACATCAGATCGCTGGTGCTCAATTACTTTGTCCGAGTTGATAGGGAACTCCCATAAGATCTTACATTGGTTGTTTTCCTGTACTGGCTTAGGATCATGTAAGTACCATTTTTCACCACATGGGATAGAGTACTTCTTACATAGTAGCCAATGTACTTTCCTTCCAAGCTTGTCGTGTAGCGTTCGATATTGGTTTTTTGCCACGTTAGGGCAAACACTGATTATGTGGGTCACACTTTAACTTTCTTCCCCTACAAAGTCGGCCTAAGGGTGTGTTACCTGTCTTGTCAATACTTTAGGTAACTGGATTGGTTCTTAAAGCCTGCTCTTGTGCAGCACAGATTGGACACTCAGTCTCACGTTTCAGCTCACCTCTCTTCAGCCATTCCCATCTTTCTCCATTTGTTTATTCCTCTGTTTCTCCGAGGAACTGGCCATGCAGTGGTTTTTTCTCTCCATTTATTTTGTCTTAAACCTTTTCTCCCCTTTACTGACAACGCAGTAATTGTCCTTTCTACTTAAAGTTCATCCTTGACCACTTCAAGCAACTTCTCTGAGCTGCTAATAATATACTGCGAAAGGCTTAAAATCTCTTCATCAACGCAGTCTCTCACACTTATTAGTCCCTTTCCACCTACGATTGTTGGAACATATAATCTTTCAACATCAGATCTTGGGTGCAAGCCACCACACATAGTCAGTAATTTTCTGGTTTTCCTTCTATTGTTCTTAGATCTTCAACAGTCCAGTCAATAATTCCCGTTCCATGTCGTATTTTGGTACAGCCCATGTATTGATTGCTTTTATAACATTTTCTCCATTTAGCTTAGATTTCATTGTTGCTTTTACTCTTTTGGTGTATTCCTTCCTTGTTTTTCCTTCATTTTGTCCTGGGAGATGTCACCTCTTTCTATTATTCCCAAGTATTTATAAGCCCTCTACTTCAACTTTATCTACAATGATTCCCTCTCCAAGATCTGTTCCTTCACATTTAGGTTCTTTTCCCCTTTTTAAGACCAAGCAACCACACTTAACCATACCGAACCTCATTCCCATATCCTCTGTTACTATTTTCGTTGTCTTTAAAAGAGAGTTAATGTCATGTTTACTACTTCCATACAGTTTCAAATCGTCCATAGACAGCAAATGGTGCAGTTTTGATTTTTCTTTCCCAAAAGAGTATCCTTGTTTTACTTTGCGTTGCACTAAGGTCAAAGGAGTCAATGAAATGACAAAGAGTAAGGGGAAAGAGAGTGACCTTGGAAACTACCTCTGTTTGTATTCACCACACCTAATGATGATTGACCTGAATACAAGTTAGTCTGCCAATCTTTCATGCTGTTTTTCAGAAGACTTATAATATTCGTAGAGGCCCCGATAAGCTCAGGAAACTTCAACATCCAGCTGTGTGGCACCATATCATAGGCTTTTCTAAAGTCAACCCAGGGCATACATAAGTTGGTCTTCCTTCTTCTACAGTTGCGGATTACACATTTATCAATTAATAGTTTGTGCTTCGCACCACGAGACCTCTTTCTGCAACCTTTTTGCTCTTCAGGCAAAAGGTTTTGAATTTCCAGATGTTCATATAATTTCTCTGCAATGATGGATGTGAGTAAATTCCATAACAAATTAAGGCATGCAATTGGTCTGTAGTTTCCAACTATGTTTTCATTCCTTTGGTCCTTTTGAATAAGAAACGTTCGAGTCTGAGCCATCCAAGAAGGCACATTACATGTCACGGCGCGTTTATGAAGTTCCTGTGCTATAGCTCCAAGAAGGCTTTTAAATCTTTTCAACCAAAACCCATGGAGTCCATTTAAACCAGGGGCCTTCCAGCTTGGCATTTTGCTTATTTGTCTCCTAACATCTTCTAGGGTTATGGTCATACCTGCATGTTTATGCACATGTTGTATTTCCTTCTCAATATCTTTAAGCCAGTCGGCATTTCTGTTGTGTTAATCTGGCTGGTCCCATATTGCAGTAGCTCGAATCTATATACACGTTTGTAGAAATTCGCAGGTTATGATCCCATACGTTGGATACTCGCCCTCATGTAGCAGATTTTCTTGAATTAAGCACACCCCTTTCTATTGTATTTTTCATTATCTTCAGTTTTACTATTAGCTTTTCTTTTCCATGTCTGTCATTTTGATTATTTCAAGTGAAATTCAGTGAAACGTATCGGTAATGCCAATTTACTTTGCTTTAATTTTACCAATGTAATTGAAGATGGAGTTAAGACTGCACATTTTATTCCTTTTGCAGGGGACGAAATTGTGGAAGTGAATGGTATACCGATTAGGGGGTGTACTCATAAAGAGGCTCTTCACATTTTTAAGGTACGTAATAGAGTGTTAAGAAGTGCCCACCTCCTCTTCCCACCTCTTCTTCCCACCCCCTCCCTACCCCCTCCACCATCTCGCTTTTCTTTCTCTTCTCTTTCCTGCGCTGGTTGCCCGAAAGGTAACTGACGTTATGATTATCTTCACAACTTGATAGGCCTTTTTCGCCTATTATCTTTCTCACCTTCTATCACTATTCCTATCTTTGAGCTGGACAGTATTGCCTCCCTCCGACAAATGGTAGCGCGTATGCCGTATATTCTTTACTCGGTGTTAAATAAGATGTAAAAATAAGAACCACCGGGTGTCAGGGTAGGCGAAGCGTACTTTTACTGTAAAATATTTGGAATATTGTTGGTACTATTGGTACGTGAATCAAGAAGCTTAATCACCAAGAATTACAACACTTTTCCAAATGACCTGTTTATTGTTTGAAAAGTAGAGTGTGTCGACCAGCTAACATACGTCTACCAGATCTTAAGTAATTCACTTCCTAATCTATTTTATATAATAAGTTTACTAAAATCTTGTAAATCAGAGGTTTTTCAGCAGCATCATGACCTATCGGTCAAATAATGAGTACCTTACTTTTAGACATTAGACTTCGTTACAGATTGCGTAATCTATACGCTGATCTCTAAAAAGACTGGATCGAGCTTACTATTGTTTCTAACAGCGAGAAAGCATGGTCACGAATATAAGTCCCCAAAAGTTAAAATAACACGGGAAGGTCCGCAGTGTTGCGTAACATTGGTTAAAAGCTTGTTTGACGGGGACTGAAATGGGGCTCAACAACTGACGTCGCTTTGAGACGGATAATGCACCATCCAGTGTTTTTTAGGGATCAACGGGCCTATATCACCAAAATGACAACTTTTTCTATTTATAGGGATTAAGAAAAGGTCAGATAGTGCTAATCGCCAAGGAAGTTAGTAAAAGGAAGAGGTCATACAAGGACTGCAATGATAATGTAAGCGGCCTAAAGCCTGTGATGATGGAAATAACATTAATAAAAGGTACGTCATTCATTTGTCTGCTGATGTATGATAACTTGATATGATAATCGTGAAAAAAATAACCTTGACGAACTCTAATACATGGACTCCCGGTGTTATAAAAGTTCTGTTCTGTACAAAATGTTGCAAAGATACGCCAAACTTCTACCCCTTGCGCCCTCACCATTGATCTGTTAGCAACAAAGCCATTTCTAGAAATCAGTAAAAATCCTGTTTTCAAGGGTCTTGCATTAAATCCAAAGATTAAAGCTGTAGTCAGGTGATTTAAGGTACCTATGTGCTGTTGGTAGCACATTTCCCTAAATTTTTAACTATATATTAAACCTAGCTAGAGTAGAAGGGCAGAATCCATAAACAGCGCTTGTTTATCTTCTGCCATCACAGCTATGTCGCATGTTTACCCCTTTATACACAACTTCAAAGCATCTGCGAATGGCATTCAAGCCGGACTTTGGAATCACCATCACTTTTGAGCTTCACAGTTTTTCAGTTGTGTTTTTGGTAGAAAAGTGTATCAGTTGTACAGAAATTGAGCATTGTGTTGAGTAACAGATTCGTGTTTACTTATCATTTTCGCCAGACACTGTTCGTAGAAATCGTCTGGAGTGAAGGTAGAAAATATTGTCGAAAAAGTTGAATTGTTCTGACTTTCAGCCAGAATAACGCAACACATTCCCTCAGTGCTCAGAAATGGCACGGGAAAACGCCAGTAGCCTAAACGAAAATGCGAAACAAGCAAGGTTTAAATCGATCACATTTACTACCCAACCCCAAATGTTCGTTGGCGAATACAAATGATTCCTTCAAAGTGCTATCATAGGCTAGATCGGGCCTACACTAGAATATTTTAGAGGCAGTGCCAAAAAGGCACAAAATCCTTCACTTTGTCGCCAGAAGGAATTTGTCTTTCCTTTGGGATTGTTTCAGTTTGGCGCGCCCTTTATCGTTTTGCTTATTTATTTTTCAATCATAAATCATGTAGTTTGTAGTTCAATCCGTTCTTCTGTTGTTAATTATAATGAATAGACTTGTTCTTTTGAGTAATATCGTTCTTTGCACGGAACACGGTTGATGAAATTGCAACGAAACGCCTTCCTGGTTGACTAATGATTCCGCTATTTAACGTTATCTGCAAATTTTCTGGTACCAAACAACTTTTCAAAATGGATATACGAATTTAGAGTGTTATACCACATTGCTGCAAATAACACCTATGTAGTTAGTGTCTGGTTTCAGTGCAATAGTACTGGAACCTTTTTATTTAATAATTTTTGGATATCGAGCCGACCTTTAAGCTGTGCGACTAGACTAGGGTCAGTCATGTTTTAGGTTAGTGATATTCTCTAATGTTACTGTGAGTAAGCACTTAAAGCGCATGTGCCTATTCGCGTCGGTTTTTACAGCTACGTCATGGATGTGGAGGAGGCTTGTTGAAATACAGATTTACCAACTTGGTGAACTCATGTTTTGATTGCGTCTTCATGTGCGAATCACGTCTTTTACAAAGCCCTCTTTTGGGCGTGAGTCGTACACATGCATGTGATGATGCAGCTGCAGTCTCCTCGTACCTGGATTCGGCTAGTATCCCAATACCCCTAAGAAATTTGATCACAGAGTACTTCACGAGTGGTATCCCTGCAATGCTTCATTAAAAAAGCCCTGTTTGCTCTTGAATGATCTCGCCAAGCCCCAAAGAGCAAGTGTTCTAGCAACTTAACTCAACTTAGGGGTGGATGATGTTGATTGCAATAATGTATCTATTTTCTCAGATGACGGACAAGGGCTCGGCATTGGCGTCGGATGTGATGGCTCTAAAGGAGATGACAACTATGGGATATTCATTCAGCATATTTCAGAAGATTCCGTAGCTAATCGCGATGGCCGACTAAGGTTTGTAAACGCGAAGTAAACAATAATCTCTCTTACAGTTTATTACATGTCATAAATTTTTATGTGGAAAAGTTCAGAACTGTTTTGCTGTAACGTTACTCCTCACAAAGCGGATTTGGGCGTTTGCAGATTTTGAGTTACTTCAACCTTTCTTATATTCATCGTCTCTTGATAGTGTGGAGCAAAATTTGAAAGAATGGAGAAAGAATGGGGGGTTTCAGTTGCAATTTGAATAATAGGGTTGCCCGGCCGTTTGTTAACGGCGATACAAAATTCTTGAGATTTCTTGTCACAAAATTTGTGGGACACAAATCAGTGTTTCCAAATGTGTTATATGTATTTGAGGTACCATGACAACTGATATTATAGTAATGGTGAAGTTGCCAATACAACAAGTTTCGACTTGCTTTGGAAACCCATCTGTGTCATTACGTGTCAACGCTTTTTCTTGTTTCCTTTTTGTGTCAGTAACTGACACAGATATGTTACCGACGTTGTTACAGTTAGACTTCATGGCCACTGTCTTAAAATAGGTTTTGTACTTAAACTAATAGGGTTTTTTTGATCATGTAATCGATTTGCAAAAATGTACCAAAATACAACACTAACGATAACATTCGCGTGCCAACATGAAGGTGATGTCACCAAATGGTAGACGATGTTGCAATTCTTGGATTATATCAGAATAGTGATAGTTTTACTCCGAATCATATTAAAATATCATATATCTTCAAATAGCTTTTCTATTATCTCCAACATAATGAGAGAACAGAATTTTGACATATTTCTGCCAAAACGATGACGTCATTAGAAAACCAAAGGTAGGTAAATTTGAATTTGACAGTTTCAACTTAGATTTTTTTCTTTAGCAAAACAGCTGAATACTAGTATTTTGGACATTTTTATGTACTCTATTGTCCTGTACGTTTGGTCCCGTACGCCCGTGTCCTGCACGACGTTGTCGCGTACGCCCTTGTCCCGTACGCCTGTGTCCTGTACGCCCGTGTCCCGCACGCCTGTGATACTATTGTGGTGGTACTCCACGGCGTTGCACACTGTAGGTCTAGGTTCGTAAAGAATTGCAGGCGAAATCGGCGTCAAGGAGATCAGTGGTAGTGGTACTTTTTTGTGACGCACTAAACCCCCCTCCCCCGAAGCGCAAAGCAATTGTGCCCTAGGAAGTGACAGTTAGCTACTCTTTCTTCCCCCCTCCCCTTATCCCCTTAAAATCAACCGATCACGTAACGATTCTTAGGCCCCCGCCGGTATACATTTAGTTATCTCAGTATTTCATTTGCTTATTTTCTCTTATTACAGGACAGGTGACCAAGTTGTAGCAGTAAATGGAATCAGTCTCCTAAGAGCAGACTTAGAAGAAGCTCATACTGTGCTGAGAAGTCTGGAGCCTGGACCAGTTAAAGTAGAGATCAAAAGATTCGTTTCACAGGTAACTCGGCGTCATGGAGATAGTTCCCAGAAACAGAAAAGCGAACCTAGAGTGTCTAAGTCACGTGATGGTACACGCGATAGTCAACCATCCACTGATATTATCGCTGACTTAATGACACCCGCAATACCTTTAGGTAAGACCCTTGTCTACACTCAGTTTGTAATCGAGTCAATTGGTATTCGAAAGAACCGATGTCTTTAGCTAAGTGGTTGAGGTACAGCTCTTTCAATTATTAAGATAGCTATCGTATTTATAAAGCATAATGTTGGGTGGACTAATTCCGATTACGTGGCACTGTAACTGCAAGGCAGTGGCAACCCAATCTCGCTATGCCGTGGCTCAGGACATGCGATTCACCACCACATCACTCCCGTACACTCTGTAACAGAGTATGGGACTACCTTCCCCTTGACTTCCAACACGAGCCAGCCATAGGAACATTGATTACATGGAATGTTGATTGATAGGTTACAAAAATGAAGGAGTTATTAGGGTTTTCGTGTTAATTTTTTATTGGTAGTTGGTATGAGGGCGAAAGCCTAGTGATCAGTTGATGTGGGAATGACATTTATTAAGCTTTGGAGTGCTTACAGATTATGCTAGCTGTGGCCATGGCAACTTTGTTAAATGGTTCCTACCGCTAGCTGAGAAATCCCTACAACGTCATTAGAGTGTGACATCATCTTTTAAGATATAGTTGCCAATTTATTCGTGTTGATAAACAGAGCTGTATTTTCTGTGCTTGGTATTGCTGTAGTGAGATTTCTATTGACCATTGTTCGTCAAAGACAGCAAAAGTGGAGGTAGAAAATTCTTTCTTTCTTCAGTTTAAATTCGAAATGAAGATGTAAATTATGCTAGTTTGAAAGAGCAAGACGGTTATAGGTTGTCGGTATTCTTGAACCATTTTTAATAATTTTCACACTACGAATGGCCCCTTTCAGTATTGCTAGAATGTTTATTGTTATCGCCAATGGAATAGATGATGTTTTGATTTCAAATATAAAAGCCATGTAACGAAGCAGGATAGGGAGATTCAGCCAGGCGCACATGATTAGCTGTGGACTCTTTGGATTTAGAACAAGCTATTTTCAAGATTAAGTATGGACTCTTTGGATTTAGGACAAGCTATTTTCAAGATTAAGTATGGACTCTTTGGATTTAGAACAAGCTATTTTCAAGATTAAGTATGGACTCTTTGGATTTAGAACAAGCTATTTTCAAGATTAAGTATGATATATATCTACCTTGGTTTTTGTAGTAGTACGGAAGATATGTAAGTATCTTAATTATGGATATCGCCACTAGGTGCGTGTTAAAACGGGTCTGTGTCTGTTGAATGAATTGATTGTGATACACAGACATTCGACTGCAAATATCGCTTGATAGGTTAGACACACGTTATAAATGGTGACAGATTACGATATAACGCTTGCCTAGATCTCAACTGAAATTCAAGTCACTGTTCCACATTTCTAATTATGACAGTATGGTAACTTAAGTTGCATAGAAACAGCATAAAAATGATTATTTTCATCATTGTAATTGACCGCAATATGTTCAAAGGATGGCCAAGACTTGTGAACACTAAAGAGTGTCCAATTAACTTTCTTTAAACAGTCTAGCTACGCGCTGAAGTCATATGCTGGGCTCTGATTGGCAAACTGATCAGCAAACCTTGTTTTAATATGTTATATTTTTCCATAACGACACATGCGTTCTATTTCAGAGTCATCATGATGGCGTTAGACTCTTTTTCAGCTTGCGAATTTTGTCAATACGTCTTAGATATTTTGCCTTAGAGTGAAGTATACTGACCATTAGTTTCCTCTTATTTTGCTTTTGTGGTTGTTGAATAAATGATTTATTGCTCATGAAGGTAAAAACTATCAAGTTTTGTTCTTCCATGATACGGATACTTACGAACGTTATTTCTCCTCTTAAGTAGAAATGTTGTGCTTCAGTTTATTATGAAATTGGATTGCTATTAACTCGCGTGGTTCCATAACTCGATGTGATATCTTTAGTTTCTGTTATAATTGTTTTCTTTGTATTCATTTTCGTGAGTCATTTGCTCGATGGATCAACGATAGTTTATAGTTGCCACAATGACGTAACAGTGTTGGTACAATCCTATCGCTCATCCATGGCGTAAATCTTTTGACGTGACTTTGTGTTACAATATCAGCACGTAAAGTAAGAAACAAGGACTGTAGCAGATTTTACGTGTTTCGTTCTACTTTCTGTCGGTAAAGTCGTGCATGTTCACATTTTGTTAAAGCAGATACCAAAATCAATAAACTAATTGTGCCCAAGACTCAAATTTAAAGGCATATTCAGGGGAGAGGTCCTTTCCAAGATGTGTTGCTAGACAGTTTCCCCCACCATCTCAAATCATAAGCCGCCGTGGTCTAGTGGATAAGTTTCTTGCCTTCAGATCAAGAGGGTCGAGAGGGTCAGGGTTCAAATCCCGGAAGGGCCATTGGTGACGTCTGAACTGGCATCCGTTTTTAAAGTGCTCTATGCCCCAGTATAGTATAGTAAGCCAATACCTTGAAGTGGGGCCTTGTATTGAGTGAAGGATTTAAAACAACAACAAGATAAACCCAAAACGAGATGTTGTAAGGAGGTAATCTCGTTATAGTGCGCTGTACTAATAGCTATCTTCGTATCCAACAGCTTAGATTTATCGATTTCTTCCATTAATGAAATTTTTTCTGTTCATGATCAGAGTATTTAAATAGGTACTACCAGCCATTAAAATGTACCAAGAATATTTTTCCCAGCTTACTGTCTTAGGTTTCTTAACATGATTTCCAAAAATTTTCTAATCATGACATCATAAATACCCCCTACGAAGAGTCACCAGAAAGCAACATAGAGTCTACGGGCGAAAATACTTAAACCAATCATGATTTTGCTACAGTTTTTGCATGTGAAATAACTCTGTGCATCTAGTTCCATGTTTATTATCTTTTTAACATAAAAAAAAGCTTACTTCAAGTGTTGATAGTCAGATGGTATTGTAACAATAAGCTGTTGAACGGTTTTGGGGTGCTTGTCAACTTCCGGCTGTTCCGTGACGTCATTGTCTTCAGCTCCAAAATAGACTTACTTTCCTAGAACTAATGGATGGATTTTTAATTTTTAATACCTAAATTTCAAATATTCATGGAGTTATTAGCATTGATATAGCCACGGGGCTACGAGTCCTCCCGGACCCCATGGAACCTCAAAAGGCACAATTTAGGTAGGGTTAAGTAAGTTTTGTTTTATCCTTTATTTGATGTAAGTGGATTCTTGTCTTCTTAAAGTAACGTATACATTTTGCATCTTATCTTCTGTTAGCTAAAGAAAGACGTGCTAGTCAACAATCACTGGTATCTGTTTGTGAGTCGAATGATTCTGACGCAACGGGTCAAGACGTAAGTATTTGTACATATCATAATTGATATCGTTGTCATGGTGATACTCGCCGATAGATTCTTGCATTATCTTCAAAACATCGTTCTCGTTGTTGCGTTTGTCGTCACGACAACCCTCATCATCATCATCGACGATAGTGACAATCAAAGCATCCTCGATCAAATAATCTCAATCGTCAACATTTTCGTCCTCATTTTTCTCAACCTCCTTCTGGCCATGTTTTTCCTTGTCCGTCCCACCCTTTTCTGCTTTACCATCCCCTCCTTTATCTTTTCTTGCTCCCTCGTGTCTTCCATTCCCTTTCCATGTTCCCTTTCTCCATGTCCTACTTTTCCTTGCCCGTGTTTTTCCCTTCTTCTTGCCCTGCTACTCCTTTTTCTCCTTCTCCATTCCCTCCTCCATTCCCTTCTCCCTTCCCTTCCCCCTTCCCTTCCCTTCCCTTCTCCACCTTGCCCTCCTTTTTCGCGTATTCTTTTATTGACCTCATTCTCCCGATCAACATCCGCCGTATTATCGTGTGAAAGTATTGATAGTAATACAACGGGCACTTTTAAGATTTTCAAATGTATTATATTTGTCGAGAATCAATAAAATGACCTTGTTCCTTTAACATGTGAAAATAAACGCAGTGAAAGGCATGTTCAATTCTTCTGTTTCTTAACCTTTGACAAAACCTGTCATTTCATAACATATGCAGGAGCATAAACTGAAAACTGTTTGCCAGCTTTATTCTAGACTTTCGATATTAAAAAATGAAAATCGATCCATTGAGAGACGGTGCCATGAGAGCAGATATTTGTTTAACTGGATGTATTGGTACTAATTAGGGGCCGATATGATGCATGAAGATTGCCATGGGTCGGCATTGAAGGATATCAATACCTTCATGAACAAGGAAATGCTGCGCGCGTCTTGCTGGACGGCATATATTGCTTCGTCCGTTCTAATCGCATACTTATGTATCTAAAGCTTTGAATCACATTAAAACAAATTATAAAAGATATAACAATACGTTAAAACAAATAAATTCCACAAGTGTAGCTTTTGCTAGTTTTCGGAGAGTTTCTCACTCTTCAATCCTTGAAGGTCGGAAACGAAAGGCTACTACGAAGTTGTTAAGTTATCTAGAGCAACGATATGTCTCTGTTTTGTTATCTGCCCACTTTTTGTTTATTTTTACAAGTCTTGTTTAATGATGAACTTATCATTCTTCTTTTTAGGATGACACAGCGTCAATAATATCTGCATTAAATAGATACTCCGTTCAAGGTGTTGAAGATAGTTTCAGGAGCTCCATTAATAGTAGCGAAGGAGTGGCGCCTTCTGCAGAACCTTCTCCAGGTGGCTGGGTTTCGGTAGCAGCACCCGAAATTCCAACAGTTTCTTCTCCTGACGACGAGGTGTTAAGCTTTCATGAGACAGTTCATTGTCGCTTGCCGCCCGAAAAATCAGATGCTTATACGATGCCGGATGATATTGATGTTGTTATCATAGAAAAAGGGAAAAGGGAGCCACTTGGATTAGGAATCAGTGTCGATCGTAAGACTGCAGGGAGCCGAGGAGGCGTTTTTGTACGCCATTTACGCCTAGGAGAAGCGGCGTCCAGAGCTAGAGGACAGAAAGGTCAACTTGAAGAAGGAGACGAATTGCTACTTGTCAACGATCAAAATTTGGATGGAGCAGGACAGGATGAGATTATGCAGATTTTTCAACACTTACCAGAGCGAAGTATTTTTGTAGTTAAAAAAAGAGGTGATGTTATACCATTGAATTCAAAACCAACTGAAAACGGTACATGCGTTAGAGAAGTGATATCGCAGTCCTCGATCGAAACCATCCCAAATACAACACCAGATATGCCCAATATAATCGACGAGAAGGGAAGAGAAAGGCCTGCAATTCCCTTTATAAAAAGACGGAGCATCCTTCCTGATTCGTTCTCTGAAAAGGATGTGAATCTGGCCAAACTGAAGAAAAAATTGCAAGCTAGCGGTGCCGTGGAGACGCTAGGAAAGATTGCCAAGCCAAATCCCCTCACAAGGATGACAGATCTATCCAGTTTGAATGGTGTAGTATCTAGGACATCTTCAATGGCATCTTCTAAAAGTCCAGCTTTGCTCGATCACAAAATTGCGAGTAACGCAGTATCGAGATCATCATCAGCACTTACAGTAAAAGGAATGACTCCCAATTTGAGTCGGTCGCCGACCATGGCGCATGCCCACGTTAAGGGCCTTGAGTATAAGCAGATTGACCCCAAAGATCTTCTGCTTCCGTTGCAAGGAGACATACCAGAGGGGTACAACGTTCGGGTCATTTCCATAAAGAAATCACCAAAGGCTTCCCTTGGATTGAGTTTAGTGCCGGCAACGGGGCCTTTGGAGGATTATTTCAAGGTAAATCATCACGGGCTGGGAGGGTTTTTTAAATTTCTTTGTCACTCTTACGTTATCACATGAAGGTATTTTTGTAGTCATTAAATCATGTTAGGCCATCATCAACGGTTTCTTATTTCATTAGATAATATCATTGTAGTATAATATTGTAATATTTTGTTATGCTGTCAGCGCACCCGTTACTGCCAGCGAATACTATCAGGTTCACCAGGAGTGTCTCTAATAATAGCAAGAGCCCAGATCGTAGTAAAAGAATACGCTAGAGGCATTTGGGGAGTTGTAGGGGGTCTTCGAAGTGAGGTATTGCTGTAGAATGCACCACGTAGACTTCGTTATACGTCGATTACAAGAGAAACTTTTTCCTGTTTGTGGCCAGCTCCGGCCATCCATCTTGTGTGTTCAGAAAGCTTTTATTTTATCGTAGAAGTCCTTCAAGATGCTTCCTTTATGTGTAGACTGGCCGCTGGAGCACGGCCTTTGCTCCTGTTAGCCGAATGTCATCTCAGATCAGTCCCACATTGCTTCGTCGAGCATTGGTGACCATAAGTAGCACTTAGTTAAAGATTCGCTAGGTTCAGAACTGTGAATGCTATAAATATTCTGGAGCTGAAAGAAATAAGGACAGACGGGCATGTTTTTATTTCTTAGGTGATATAATTATGGTGTAATATTTTAGACAAGTAATGTCACATATTACGTTCCAGGTATTTCACAGTCTACGTCCTTGAATTCAAAATTGTTTCTGATTTTATACTTTTGCGCCGCAAACGTTACATTTGTGACTAAATTTTGACGGAATAAATAGTTATTTCTCCAAATTGACAGTTCTTGTCGTGTTTACAGTTTTAATTATTTTTTTTACAAAGCTGCAAAAAACGCAGTTCTGTATTTGGTCAAGGAACCAGTTTAATGCAATCCTGTCGAATACGATGATTTTTTCGCATAAAATATTTCCATCGTCACTCCAGATAATAGTGTCTTCTGAAAAGTTAAGCAATAGTGAATCTTTTGCTTGACGCAATGTTTAAACGTTGTACCGCAAACCACCTTTGCAAAGTTATCCCCGTTCCAGAATCAAGAAAGAGACTTAGTAGACTCAAAATCCAGAATTTGTAAACTACCTCACTGTAGTACTTGTAGCTTTGGTATAGCTTCAAATTCATTGATCGGCAAAGGACGTCTCAGATCTTTTCTATTGCTGTTAGAGGGTGTTGATATGTTAATAAAACAAAAAACCCCCGTATTTTACCGATTAGGCGCCCTGGGCCCCTATTTAAAGACATAGGTTTTTCGATGGGCGCTTATTCGGACCTGCACGGTTATGCGGAGGAAAAGTGATGGCATCAGAAATCAAAAGTTTTGGAAATAGGACGATTTGACTCCAGATACCTGAAGACAACCCAAGAATAGGCTGTTTCTCAAAATGCGAGACCTGTAATGTATATAACGTTTAAACTAGAGGCGTTCGAAAACATCTCTGGTCAAAACTCTCTAAATTATCCTTGGATCTTAACGTTAGGATCCACCATCAAATAACAAGGTTTTGTTAGAGAGATTTAAAAGTTTGAAACCTGATATCTCGGTGTTGGGAAAAGGCAAGACTCTCAATTTTGGCCATTGAC
>JAAAKL020003849.1:0-15721 GCA_010016065.2 Carybdea cf. marsupialis auct. non (Linnaeus, 1758) | reverse complement strand
CTTACAAGCGACGACTGGCAATTTTTATGGATTATAATCCATTTCTATATTCTTGAAAAAACGTTTCAGGGCAGTATAATGGTAAAATTTTAGGTTAATCCATTTAAAAGAGCTGAGCCTTTATTGGCTTATAGTTAGGAAAAGATCCATTGCATAAATAGTCAGTTAACGTTCCATGCATTTGCAATGTTTAATCCCAAACGGTCCCTTGCCAGATGATATTTGGATGTTCGGAAGCTAATGTTTCGACTAGAGTATGTTATCATCACGGGTCACTTACCTTAGTTGGCAAAGCACATGCCTTGAATGTGTGAGTCACCGGCTCGAGTCCCCATGGTGCAGGGCGGTAATCGTGACAGAAGTATTCAGGTGGCTACATTTTAAAATTGATGAAGTGGGAAAATGTTGCCCACCATGATTTGGCGAAGATAGAAAATTTTGAAAATTTGCTTCTCAGAAAAGGCCTCCTCTGACGCACATTCAGATATTAATGAAATTTTTTTTTTGATCGCACAGTATTAAGAAAAAAGACTTCGACCCTAAATATTGAAAGGGCTTCAGCCGCATAGCCCCTACAATAACGCCCCTATGGTAATAATATTCTACTTCTCTAGTATCTATTTTAACTTGTTATTTCAATCCTCTCTTGTACATGATAAAAATAGAAAGGCCTATGTATATATCGGCATATCCATCTTGTGGAAGCAAGTGGGAAATTGGAAACTAGTGTATAAACTGTATACCCCCGGGAAGAAATACGAGGCCTCCAGACCCCTGCAACACGATCCCGCCTGAAAACTATTGAGACATAAGACGTCATAGTGCTCGCGAATATGTACAGGATCACGCAGCCTCCAAACTACCACACAACTGCTACCACATCCAACACTTCTGGGACTAACAGATGAATGATTTCAACTGTCAGTTGTCAGCTTTCGAACACAGCAGATGCCAATTCGCTATAGCCTTAATTCTTTCAATATCCTGATGTAAATGAAAGATTAAGGGTTAACAATCAGTAGGAGGTTTTTCGAACCGTTTTTAAAGTTCAACTGTTTATTTTTTCCCGTAAGTGTATTTAATAGTGCAATTTTGTAATATTTCTATGACATAGCCACTTCTACACTTTAATAAAAGGTGGTAAACCCGATATTACAAATCACTCAACTTATCATATGGATTTACAGCCTTGTTCATCACATTTTAGTAAATCTGCACGCGATATTGATTTAGGTTACACCGCTACTTCACTTTAAACTGTATTGAACATAACACAAACGTAGAAAGTCAAAGCAAAAAGCTGATGTGTTGCGATTTCATTTTCCCGACTGTTGTAAATCCATCTCCGGTAAAAAAGATCCCATGCTCTTGTGGAAGCCCTGTTATTCACATCTAAAACTTTTCGCTTGACGCCCATATTTCAATTTCAACTACGTAAATGTCGCAGACGAATTTTAACATTCTGAAAACAGCTGTTCGCTTCTCGAGATTACCAGATAAAAATATACGCATGCGCTAAATTTGCACCCGAGAGCTCCCCTTATTATTGATTAAATCATTTGTTTTGCTCCATGTGGTAGGCTACAAATAGCGCTGCTCGTAAGCATTTTAAGGTCAATGGGATGATATGGAGCTCCCTGTTCTTGAAAGGCTGAAAAGCCTTCACTTGACAGAGGGTGCGAGAGGACTTGAAGATCTGATAGAAGACGTCTCCCAGTCAAATGACCCCAGAATCACTTCACCGAGGAAAGTAGCACCGGCTGATGACTGTACAGAAGGCAATCGATCTGCAGAGGAAGAAACAGAAATAGCACCGAAACTTCACGAAAAGGCGAAGGAATTTTTAGTAGAAAATCCAATAGATGTATATAATTCGAAAGTATTTGTTGGTAACATTAGCTACAAAGTAAGAGACAGAGAACTTCGAGAGTTCTTCGAATATTTTGGAAAGGTTTTGCGCGCCCAGATATTAAAAGATAAGAAGACAAGGAGATCACGGGGGTAAGTTTTCTTACAGTGTTGGAAATTAAAAATTAAAGAGAACACAGTTTATAACCGCTTAGTCTCTAGACATCGGGCTCTATATTATACCTCACCATGTTTCATTTTTCAACCAAAGACCAAAACACAAACAAGCAGCGAGAGAGTTCGTTTAAAGTGGGGAGTGAGGACGTTGGTGTTCTTGTTGGGGCCAGGGTGCTTGGAGCTGGTGGTGTCACGTCACGTCCCCAATAATTTTTATGTTGAACAAAAGTTCATGGAACAAGTTCCCGAAAGAAAGATGTAAATCTGCGGGTTACTTTCCAAGGTATTTATTAGGAAAGTCAATGCTCTTAACAGTAGCCCATCTACTGAACACTTTAAGACCGGATGCCCTTCCTGACGTCACCAATGGCCCTTCCGGGGTTGCAGACCCGCTTAAACTGAAGGCCTTATCCATTAGACCATAAATATATATTATATTATTATATAAGACTTTACTATTGCACTATTTAGTGCAGTGGTGAAGTCTTCGTTTTCAGAGTGGGAGATCCTGGTTCGAACCAGGCCAGTGCCTCAAGCACTTCATGTTGAATGAGTTCTATACTATATAGTTCATAACTGCTTGTGTGTCTGCCTGAGTACTTATATCAATGAAATGGCACCAAGGAAGCTAACAGCAAAACAGAAAATAAGGTTGCTGGTGGTCATGAACTACATAGTATAGAACTCATTAAACATGAAGTGCTTGAGGCACTGGCCTTGATTGAACCCAGGATCTCCCACACCAAACACAAAGACTTTACCATTGGAGTGGGAGGCCCTGGGTTCGATCCGGACGAGTGCCTCAAGCACTTCATGTTGGATAGAGCAGGTTTGCTGATGCATCAAAAATGAATCAACCTGTCAGTGGTCTAGTGGTTAAGGAATTAGACTCACATGCCTGAGGTTGTAGGTTAGAATCCTAGACCATCCTCTCTCCACCATGTGACTTGACCAGGGAAGGAATACCATCAAAGGTGCTCAGTCTGAGAAGAGAGAACATGAAATGATTAGGTTGTTGCAATTATATATCAGAAGATACAAATTTTGCACCATTGGTACACCATTCTAAACCATTACATTTTTGGAATATTTTATGAAGGGCACAGCAGCCGTATAGATCACACTATTTGTGAACTGAAATATGGCACTGCACAGAATTTATGTTTTCCATGTTTGCCAAATTATTGTCAATATGCCGTTGTGTAATATTGTGTAAATCATAATAAGCTGATCTTCTGTGATTCCATTAAAAAAACCCATGCAATGTGATAATGAAGTAGTGATTACAACTATTGGCCATACACAATGAAATGCCATGGCCTCATTTCCCTTCTCGTCACACCGAAACATTTTCTTGCAATCAACCCTTTGTGTCCGGCAAGATGACTGGCATGGTGGAAAGCATTGTTGGCCGCTATTCATTTTTACTATGCTATCTTTTTTAGGAGGTATAAATGATCAGTCACACACATTTTCCTAATTGTTGCTTCACCTGACATGACTCTGCACAAACTTCCCTTCCCACTAAGTTACTTCGTACAATAGCATTATTCCAGTGTTTACTTGTTGAGTTTGCTTGTCAATTAGCCATTGCCATCAGGATATTGTGATCCCTTTTGTCAGTTTATATATTTCCATGGTACCAATATTTCTAGGTTTATTGATTTTTAGGATCGGATTTGTCACATTCTCAAGCCCCCTTGAAGCCAAACGAGCCCTTGATGCAGAGGCATTTGAGTTAGCATTGGATGGAAGGTACTCTGATATATATCTCAGTCATACTTTTGAGTTTCTCACAAATTATTGATCTTATTGTCTCTACTTCTTATTGTGTATACAGAAGAACAGCCTGCAAACCATAGAGAGGTGACTACAATACCATTGGATTCACTGGGGAAACTGAAGATAGAAGTTTCACATCATCTCAACAATTCATCATACACTGATGATGTTTTGATACTTTCAAGAAATGAAAATTAATGTTATATTATCAATATTTAATATGTCATTCACTGTTTGATAATTATTGAGAACACTTTAAACTTGAAGAAGCGTTCAGTATGTGTCTTTTCAATTGTACGTATGCTTCATAATATTCTACTAGGAAACAGACATCCACCTAAATCTTGTGTTATGTGTTTGAGGTTTTCCTTAATTTAATATTGTGAACCTTAGATGCTCGTACAATATATATGTCGAGCTTTACCATCAAGCTGAAAACTCAGCTATTTTATGTATTGTTTTAACTAACTTAATACAAAGCTTCAGCTCGGAAAATCAAAACCAGATATTTTGCTTTCATTATCCTTCCAGATTCAGTACTTAAAGGGATAAAATTTAACCATACACTCTAGAAGTGTAACTTTGGATGTATAACTTTCTCCCTATGCTTAGACAATTATTTGAACACTGTCTTTAAATTGTATAAACACCACCAATGTTATATGTAATGTGTACCATGTAAATATTCTGTATGAAGCTTTACAATCTATGTGTAAGTCACTGTCCCAGCTGGTGTCAATATATGTTTTAGATTATATATAATTAGATAGATAGATTGTAACATTCACAAGTAACATTGATTTTTCTGCCAAGGTGCTTGTAGTGGCACATATGGATTTCTTTTCAAAATTGTATACATTTTTACCACTTTGTTTTCTTAAGACATATGAAAGTCCAGTGGGCAGAAAGAAAGAAAAATGTGCAAGGTATAGTCTTGTATTGTTTTAAATTAATGGATGGCATGTTTTTAGACCATTGTTTTTCAGTACAAACAAGGAACATAACATGGATCATAGATGAGGTGGTTTGGATTTATACCAATTAAGTTGTGAAAACTGATAATGGTCACTTGACATAACATAGATTAATAAGTTGGTCAGTCAATCAGTCAATCAATTTGTTTTATGTTTCAGCCTTTACTTTTCATTTGTTCAATTTTTTCTGAATTCATTTTTTAAAAATGCAGTATTTGAAATGTAATTTTATTTAGTGGCAATGGGGGTGTTATCCTTCACAGTGAGTGTCCTGTAGTTTATTTTGACTGTGCAAATGTTATGATACCAATGACAAAATAACAATGCTATTCAATTTATGTCTTTTACTGTAACAAATAGCTACAGCAAATATACACCTCATCCTGTTGTATCAGGAAGGTTATATATGTTGTATTACAAAAGCTTTCTTTGCCAATTATCTGTTCATTTAACTTCAGCAGTGTAAGATGATGGATGCAGATACTTTTGATATTTTCTGAAAGGCTCTTTTATTATTTTTATTTATACTAATTCAGGCCATCTTTTATCCCTCTTTTAATTGATTGATAAGATTGATACTGATATTTTTTTCTTTAGCAAGGAAGCAGCAGGAAGCAGTGGAAAGGGAGAAGAAAGTCAAAGAGCTAGAGGTCAGTTCATTATTTGCCTGTTTACATCTTTTACAGTTAATAGAAACACGTTCCCTGATTTCTCCGAAATTTGAATCAATACATTGTAGTATTGAAGAGTAAGCAAAGGATACAAAATGTACAAATTTTGGATGTAATCAATTAATCACAGGTTGGTTTGAATTTTGATTTTTTCTTAAGCAGAGCGATCTTTGGATTCTTCATTTTCTTGACAATAATCAATCAGATAATGATCTGTCACAAGGCAGAGGTCAACAGTGATTGAATGTCACATAACAATCTGAATGTCTGCAATGATCTGTTGTCTGCTCTGATCTCAGTTTGTGCATTTGTTGATCGTTAACACAACAACATTTTTGACACAAAATGAAAATATTGTATCATTAATTAACAGCTAATATCTTTGCATTACCAACACACTCATGCCACACTTACAGATAATGATTAACTGATAAATCAAAAAAAGTTGTCCAACTAGTTGAACAGTAATATATTGTGCTGTGGACAGCCCTAGTTCAAATGAGACATGTTGTTTTATTTATTACAAATAGTTTTCTTAGGGCTGTATATTTTTCAGTACTTTTCTTGAAGTGTATTAAATTTCACCCCATTAAACTTTCTATGTTTAATGTCTTAGTTTGCTTTGCTTTGCTCATAGGTTGCCTTGTCACAATATTCACAGTCAGGGGAAGAGAAACCATTTGAGGAAAGGTTAGCCAGCATGCCTTTCAATCCTTGTGTGATTGATTCACTAAAATTCTTAACTTTCAATTTGCTAACCTTCCCTTTCATCTGCCAGTTTCTGCTTTTATTATTGTCTTCTTCCTCAGGTCTTTTACTTTTAAATCAACTGTCATAGGTTACCTGTTTGTATTCCAATTTATTCTTGTCATTTCATCTGACTTACCTCTCTTACTTGACCCACTGTCTCCGTTCTTTTTGTTGGCCTCGTCGCCATTGGATGTGACTTGGGTTTTTTCTTTTCTATTTAATCATCCTACCACTTTGTTTCTCTTCCATTTGCTTTGGGGTTTCCTCCCCCCTTTCATCTACATTTTTGTTTCCCTTTACTTGCATTTACTTCTGTTGTATCGCAATGAATTTTTGAAATGCTTCTTTATGATTTATTATATTATAAGATCCCTTTTCCTCAAAAGATCCTGTTACGAAAATAAGGTCCCTTCGGATTTTCTCTTCTGGCCTTTATTTAGCAGTAACATCTTACCTTAACAATCTAGGCACTCTTCATGGCTACAAACTTGCTTGGAATATGCAACATACTAAGTTTTACCATTGTTACTATAAAGTAGTTTAAAATACAGACAGGCTAACAATACTCCTTTCCACTTTTTATATGACCTGTCCCATGTTTTGTATCGTTGGACCTCATTATATTTTTGCTTCATCTGCTTATCCTGACTTTAATAGTAATTAGTGGGTCATTCAATCGATCAAGTGCCATATCAAACGACGTGAGTGATTGTAGCTCTTCATATTTGTCACTCGTTTATTGTTCTCATCACTTCTGCTCTTCTCTTTACACTTACCCAGCCCCTGATGGTGTCCCACTGCGTCAATCTTTGTCGTTCTTTTGCTGTCTTTGCTTTCAGTATGCCAGTTCGTTATCTCGTGTTCCAAACCGTCATTAATCTACATAGGACTACTGTATATATTTTGCACATTCCATCACCTCTCCTTTGTTTGTGACAGGCCGTCTACGGAGGACCAAAGTCTTATTAACAAACTAAACGATGACTCATTGGCACTAATATTTTCGCTTTTAACATTTAAAGAAAGAATCAAGATTGAAAGAGGTAGTCTTTATTGTTTTATGTTGTATTTGTTGGATCAATTTTTTTGAAGTATCTTGTGCAAAGATTCCTTCAATTCACAGCAAGACCTTCTATGATCAAATATACATACAGAAGGAATTGGAAACAGCGCCCTGAATCATTAAAGGCTCTTCATGACCAAGAATATATTAAATCCGTTTTGTATACTTCTGAACTAATGGCTTTCTGATTTGATTTTTTGTCTGTATACACACAAAATGTAGAATTTTCGTTATTACTAAGTTAACCGTTACGAAAGCATGTTGTTCCCCTTTCGGGAGTATCTTATTTATGTTATCCTCCAAATTGCTCTTTAGAGCAGTTTGTTGATATTGTTGCTATTTAGTGGGGTTTTCTTAGAGTTTTTATAGTTACACATTTGTACGCCTGCAGCTGTTTACTTGGCTTTGGTCCATCTGTATTAATTTGTTTAAGCCGTTCCATTGAACTTTTGTTATTATCCGCCCTTTAATACACCCTTGTGATTGAAGGAGCCTAGTAACTTGACCTTTCACGATCCAAGCTGAAACTTGTTTTGAAAGTCAGCTATAGGCTATAGCTCGGAAATGTTGCAAAGTTTGTACTATCAGTGATCCCTTGTTGTACCTAGTGCAACACCATTTCGATCCTGGTACCTATCTGTTAACAGACTAAAGATGTTAGGAGATGGCACGAGAAAAGTTTGTTAATCAATAGAAGTTGAACAAAAGAGTAAAGACGAGGTAAAACTAAAAGTAATAAAAAAAAATGTCGTGTCCGATCTTTCATCTCGCAGCTAAGGCTCCAAAAAGAATAGTCATTGATGAGTCGGCACTGTGTACATGTACCAGATGTGGCCTTCTTATGAACGTTGTGATGTAGCAATCTAACGTTTTTAATCGCTTGCTCAAGGATATTGCGATAGGACAGAAGTACAGGCTACTAAATCTCCTAACCCTAAGGATATCGAAACAGTCTGCGGACTTTCGAAGCTCATTTGACGTCACTTGGCATACAAGAACCTAGAAATGATGTATAATTCACACTGACATATTGAATGGTCAGTGGCAATAATGGTCATGATAGCATTTGTGTTACGATCTCTAGGGCACACCCTTTTTCTGTAGCAATTTGTGTTCCTCGTTACACCAAACAGCATGTGTAATATCGTATACTGCTAATGCGTACTTGGATGAGAGATGTAACGTTTTATCAAGAGGGATGCTTATTGAAGGTTTTCATCGAAAACGTACCGTGGGTATTTTATTTCAGTCCAGTTTAGTTTGATTCTACGTATAATTTACATATATGTATGATGGATCCTTTATTTGCTTTGTATATCAGTTTGCAAGAGGTGGCGTGCTGCTGCTAGGCAAAGTTGGGTTCATATTGACCATTTTGATGTTGTCGGAGCGTTCAAGTCATTTCAAGGAACCGGAGGTATGTCGTAGTGCCTTTTTTGATATATTTGGAGTACAAACACTTTATCAATGATGTCTGAAGCCGAGTGTTTCCATTTAGGTAACTCGTACATTAGGCCTTTTCAAACTACCCCGAATGGATTCAAAGTCACAGCATTCATGTATTTGGTTCTGATTGTAACGAGTGAACATGCGAATGTTAATTGATAGCTCTGCGCCTGCCTCCGAGTCATCCAACCGCCGCGGTCCTGGATTTTAGTCCGTCTGCAGCAGGATGGAGACGCCCACGAGGCGCACCTCGCACTCGATCGCTCGATGTCGTCGCCAAAGATCTGCGATCCTGTGGAGTGCCTCTATCTCAAGCGGAGCAGCTCGCTGCCGATAGTCAGCACTGGCGAGCACTTGTGTTTCAAGTTGGCTCTACGCACCGCACGGTGCTCGAGGATTAGTGAGTGAGTGAGTTGAATAACTTTCCGCTGTAACATAGGTCTGTTGCTTTCTTTACATTTCCTCGTCAATGCCTTCCTTCGTTCGTAATAATATAATTTCCTTTCAACCATTCAGGTTTAACTGACCGAATCCTGATATCGGTTCTTAAGCGAACCATTGGTTTGAAATCTCTTGATTTATCTGCCTCACCCTACATGTTAAGCTCATTTGGACTGCAGTCAATAGGTAAGAATAAAAATTGTTTTATACACAAATGACTATAGCAAGTTTAAATAACGTACACGAGACACAAAGACTTTTTGTTTACTGTTGAAAACATCTGCTGGTCACTTCAAATCTTTGCAAAGCGAAGGATTCAGAAAACATACTAAGTAGTAGTTCAGAATTCAGTCCTAGCTGTTCACCTGAAACCACTGGCCGATATATGATGCCCTTGCAGAATGATTTCAAAGATCCAACGGTTGATGCAAGTCATCGATTTTCAGAATTCCATGGTCCTTGAACAACGATAAAAGACAGGGACTCTACCTTGATAGGATCCTACACGGCTGAATCTACATATCCTAAATTTATCTTCGAAAGAAATGTAGAGACAAGGTAAAAGGAAAACATTTGCTTGTCAGGGTAACTTCAATGCTTTTATTCCCAAAGTTAAAGCTTGTGCATTTTACAGGAGTTGTAATAACTTGCAAGATTCTCTTCTCTGACTAAGAATTCTAAAAAGCCTTTGTTATGTAGTACAACTATGCAAGGTTTACTCCTACCTTGTGAGGATCATTGGAGAGTCTCTGCCTTGCTTGTTTCCTCCTGACTAACGAAACAAAAGATCGTATGTCTTACTGAAAAACTGGTGAGTCTGTGGAGCGGCTGCATCACCCCTATGTTGAAAAAAAGCATTTAAACTGTTTGCGGTTATCACCACAATGGGGAGGGTTCTAGCATCTGTCGTGGTTCACCCCTAAGCAAAACATTTGCTATACTGCTGTAAACAAGTGTCTGAAGTAGTGACAGACCGATTGTCAAGCGATGCAATTTCAGTACCACTGATAAGGGACAGGACTACATTAACTCGTTTTGGCTGCGACTGTTTTTTGTTAATTACCAGTTTATTTCCCTTTAATATTAGGTGATTACTGCAAAGATCTTCAGTACTTAAATCTGTCAAAGACAGCTATTAGCAGCAGCTGCTTGAAGAACATTTCATCAGATTGCCAAAAATTAAAGGTAAGTGTATTGCAGTTCGTATTGTTTTGTGTTTGTCATTGTGTCAGTCAATAAAAGCTTCAATTTTGTCGCATACGCTTACTTATTTCATGTACTGCGATTATTTTCACGGATATTTCAAATCTAGTAAATGGTACCACTCTGAGAGTTGTATTAGCAGCTTTCAATTTGAGTTTAATAGTATTTATGTTAGTCTGGAATAATATCTACACTATGGAGTCTTAATTTATTCTAACAGCATTAAGCCATATTAACAAATGTTAACGTGTGATGCCTGGTTCGAAGGCGACTCAGCTAAAACCATTCCATTTTGTGTAAATATATCGATTAAAAGAAAAAAACTTGTTAAATATATAAATATATCATCAAACTGCGTTAACAAGCCCGTTTTCTTTTTTTTCCTTCAGGTAGTGATACTGGAGCGTTGTCAAGAGCTTGGCGAGAAAGGGTATGCGGAGCAGCTGTATAATGAGATTTTTTAAGTGGGGATCGATGTAATTGGTTGTTTGTTAAAGTTTAACTAACATACTGCTACGATGGTACTCGATAGTAGTGAGTACAAGCATCAACCACGTAGCTATGAATTCGTAAAAAGAGAACCAATAATCAAGCCGGAACTCTCCTTTGTTGGCGTGCAGAGTAAAGAAGATCGTTAGGTTTGAGTTTTAGCAAGGAGGGAAAACTAATTTTGGATAATACACTGAGGAAACGTTAATATGCCAATGGGAGAGGTTTCTTTTAAGTTGTGTCAGCCACGTCTGATAATCTTCACAACGTTTTAACAGCTAATAACCTAGCTTTTTTTTCGAAATAACGGAAATCTTTCTGCAAGGAAATGGGCGTGGGCACTAGAGTGAAGATCTATTCAAGTGGACGAGATGAGAATGGAAACGTTGTACTGATAATAACAGGAGTACTGTTTCACAAACTAACTGGGTTGTACTGCGAGCCAAACCAGCAATGGTTAACTAATGATATTTTTAGTAAGGTGTGTCATGAATATTGTCTATCAAGTAATTCAGTTTTGTCGTTTATAAAAAACCGTGACAGCAGAGTATTCAATTTTCAGACGCACTTGAAGCCGCCACAGATTCATAATATACAAGACAGTAACATTTGTGGGAAGTTTATTCTTGCATGAGATCACTGGCAATACAGTTGCATTATGTTAGAAACACAGGATCTGCTTTAAACATCGGCTATGTGACTATTTGATACTGAAATGATGACCTTGGTGTGGTGTGTGTGTAATTTGGATTTAGTGGTAACAAACACGTGGTAGTTCTAATTGCTCCTTTCGCCACTGCGATCACTTCTGCAGTAATAATTTTTAACAATTTCGGATTACATTACCACACAATGACGTTGCACGTTGGTAGTAGTAGTAGTAGTAGTAGTAGTAGTAGTAGTAGTAGTAGTAGTAGAAGTAGCAGTAGTAGTAGCAGTAGAAGTAGTAGTAGTAGTAGCAGCAGTAGTAGTAGTAGTAGCAGCAGCAGTAGTAGTGGTAGTAGTAGTAATAGTAGCAGCAGCAGCAGCAGCAGTAGTCGTAGTAGTAGTAGTAGTAGTAGTAGTAGTAGTAGTAGTAGTAGTAGTAGCAATAGCAGTAGTAGTAGTAGTAGTAATAGTAGCAGCAGCAGCAGTAGTAGTGGTAGTACTGAAAGAAGATATAGTTATGAACCAATGTGTTTCTTTACTTTTAGACTTTGGTGGCTGCTTAAAAATAATGAAAACATAGAATATCTAAAAGTTACAGACTCAGTAAGAGTGACTGGACAGGTATGTATGCGTTGTTGTTGTAAACACTAATTTGGTAGAGTTTGCTATTCAAGTGTCCAGAATATCTTCTTTGTTCTAGTAAAAGAAATGTCATTTCGTCCATCCTTTTTCCATCGTACAAGTGATCTTTGAACCATGAATCCTTTACAAAGGGTATTGGTGCTACTACGTGACACTCCTGAAATAGTGCATTGGAAATTACTGGACAGTTAAATGTTTCGGGATCTCGTAACAGACGTTACAGAATCATCTCCTTCCCGTCATCCTTAATATGAACAGTGTACAAGTACTCGATAGTTCAAAAATAGGTTGCACGACAGTGGAAGTGTAAGTTGACCAAAAGGGCTGTTCGCGTTTCTGAAGGCTGTGTTTTGAGTTTTGCTACAATGAACTGTGTGGTTGCGAACTTTACAAGCGCGGTGGTAATGGAACTGAAGTTTGAATCGACTAAACGCCACAACAGCGCTATTGACTCCACCTTCACTTGATGATTAGTTAAGCGGTTTTACTTTTTTACTCAACATGGAATAAGGTTTTACGTTTAAATTAGGGTCTTCCTCGCTATCAACCATCATTTGAACCATAAATGTGAGTCTTTCTATTGTCTTAGTGCCTATTTGCAACTTTTGCAGGAGTAGATAATTGTAATAATATACATATTTGTAGATTTAGGTAATAATACCTCTCATTGGTCTCCCCCCTTCCTTCCCCACCCCTCTAAGAATTTTATTAGAAAGCGGAAGCAGCTTTTTGGATCCGCTGCCCCTAACTTGGTAAATATTCGTATAATAACCTTTCTATAACGTCTTCTTTTAAATCTTCGTAGTGTTTTCACTTCCTCGGATCAACAATTCACACACTGCAGTTAACAAACAGTACAAAAGTGAGTACTATAAGTAATACACATTTCTATCAGTCCTTAGCAGGTTTTACGATGTCTGAGTTGCGGTTTGACTTTATTTAGATTGAACATCTTCATTCAACTGCGCCTTTTTGCCGTAAGTGACAAGGCAAATATTGCTCTCCATCGTTCATTTTCCCCTTAGTCTGTTTTCACAATTTTTCCTAAATGAAATATAGAACACATTGACATTTATACGTTGCTATTCTCATTTTGCCGCGCCTTTCTACCATTCTGCCAAGTAGATTGTAGATAGGAATGTACTTATCGATTGCATTCCACTGTGTATGGCATCAGTCAAGAAACTGCAGGTAACTCTTGCGACCTATAACTATGGGTTCTAGGGACATATGAGCCTCGGCACTCTTTCCATGCTTGTGGTGCAAGTATGTAGCCTCGTTTTAAAAGCATTTTGCTCCTCTCGTTACAAAAGTACTTTTTCAGCCAGTAAAACGTGATCCCTACTTGTTAACATATTTCGCTTCGAGCATTTTTTTTGCGTAATGGGCAAAATTGACATTTCTGAGGACACAGTATGTGACCAATGATTATACAATGCCTGAGAGAGAATTGACAGACACTAAGTTGTATAGAGAATTGTATTGAGAATTGAATGAAAAACATGAGAAAAACGTTTTCTAAGCAGTATGTTATTTATTTGTCGTGATTGCTATTGTACTTTCTGACTTCGATGTGGATGTACAGTCTCTTTTAAGTTACATTAAGTGTTCCTCCTTGTCATACCATGTAACACTTCTTTCTGTGATACACTTCCTTTTACTCAATATCTTTGCTGTTGTTAGCTGTTGTCTTTGCTTCCAATACAAGAAGTTAAGCGCTGCATTTTCCTTTTTTTCCAAAAAAAGAGTTTATGTAATAGTCCCTCGGCATCTTATGTCTATAGAGTTTTTGTTTTGAACTTTCAACTAGGATACTTGGACTCTTTGCAGCAATTTCAGCATCTTAAGCACAAATTTAAACAACTTAAGCGAGTTTTCTACCCTATTAGTTTGATATTGTATCTGCATTTAATAACAGTTACAGATAGTGTATCCTTTCTCTTTCTATTAAGCACGTCACGTAGTTCTATACACGTTTCCACGTGATGTTGATATGTGCAGCTCTCTTGAGTTCATACTTATATCCCGCTGAATTGTTTTTGTAATCTAACGCTCATGATACAAACATCGTTTCTAAAAACGTGTTGCATCCCTTAAAAGTAGATAGTAAGGCCTCCTCCTCGTATCTGAGACTGTAACCTTATTTGTTTAATGTATAAAATAGTTGCCTTTCAATAGGGGAAATTTTTCACTTCTTTGGGAAGACAATTTGAAGGTACATCCAGACTGTTTTACTGTTTCAGTCATTTACTTTCTTGAAGGTAGACTCAATGAATGTTATAGTTCATCATTCAAATCGACAGAATGTAAATACGTTATACAATATAATGTTTATGTTTTCTTGATTAGCATTATCTATTGTTACCTGTTTTACAATTGCAAAGCCATGCAGCCCTGCAATAGAACATCGGGAATTGGAGTTACTTAAACGATGAAACAATTTCGAAAATTTTCAGGCCATCGGTGTCACATTATAAATGGCACCCTAGCACTGATAGTTATCTCGTAAAATTGAAAAATGTAATAATCTGAATTAGAAAAGAAATTTCCCAAAATTCTACAATTTTGTATGGATACTAGAGAAAAGTGAAAATGTCACCACCGGGATACTAGCTTGGGACCCACGCATTCACGGCGTGCTGCCCTTCCAACTGAGCTATTTTGACTCAGTGATAACATAGGTCACTTTTCTGTAGTTGCCACATTAGATCCTGAGACTCTACCGGTGGTGGCATTTTCCCTTTTCTCTAGTGTCCCTTCAAACTTGATATTTTCAAATCCTTTCTTTTCTATCACAAATTCTACAATTCCGGATTAGTTGCTGACAATTTTTTTCTTTAAAGAACAGTGGCTGTAAAATTCTCTTCTTGAGTCCGGAACGAAAGAGTTAATTTGATAGGAGATTTCATCGTGGTCTCATTACATATGTGTAAAAAACAGGTTGAATCAGTATCACAATAGGAGTCGGTATCGAATTATGGAGTCTTTAGTTCTAAGCAAGATACCTGAGAAATTTTTATATATATTGCAAAGTGGTTGCCAAGCGGATAGTTTATATGTTGTTTGACAATATCTCTTTCATATTATGATAATTAAATGTTAAATAGGTGTGAAAATAATTCAATTTAAAAGCCACATAAGGTGCCCTGAAATCTCTTGAATGCCCTTGAAATATCTTGTGATTAAGTTTTTGAATATTTGCTGGACACCCAGTTACAGAGATGAAGCCCTATAAGTAAAGGTACGTTCCCACATTCTCTTAAAAAAGTCTGTAACTACGGGTACTAGATCAGTTTCTACTGGGGCATCAAAGGTACTGGAAACATTTAAGCAGAGGGACAGATGCTGGTTTAGAGGCTTATTGGAAAAAATTTGTACATTTTTGATTTATTATTTTGTTGTCAGGTATGTAGGTGATTATTCGAGAAAAGCTCTCCGTTTATTTATACATGGCACCGATCTCAAAATGTATTACTACTGAAAGGGAGTGTGAGAATTGCTTGATGATGTGGAAGAGAGATGAGAGAACTGGTTGATGATGTGGAAGGGAGATGAGGGAACTGGTTGATGATGTGGAAGGGAGATGA
>JAAAKL020003848.1:0-22178 GCA_010016065.2 Carybdea cf. marsupialis auct. non (Linnaeus, 1758) | reverse complement strand
TTGATGGTAGATATTTGTCACGTCTTGAGTCGTAGTCTTTTTCGGAGCTACGTTTCGAGAGATACTTCTCCCATCTCTCCAAACGTAGCTCTGAAAAGAGACTACGACTCAAGACGTGACAAATATCTACCATCAATGGCAGCAACTGAGTCGAAAAGCGTCAGAATATTTAACAAGAATTGGTTTCAAACAAATAGCCGATAGCTGAGTCACGTTTCGCGGATACGGGTTAGTTTTGCAAGCATGGCTAGGTAAAACTTCTCATGCCTTGTTACGTTTACTTATGGCAGCCGTCACATATTGCACGATTCTGTGGTGCAGCCTCTGCGACCTATAATTTGTTTGCAGAATAATTCGTTTACAATTTACGCATTTTTCAATAACATGAATGACTGAAGTCGTGATGAACAGCAAAATCTTTTTGCGTGGATAGTTACGTTCACGTGATATATTCTGAAGAACGTTGCGACGGCGAGTTCTGTTTTTATTCGTGCTTCAAGGACAATGGAGCCGTAAAGGTGAACTTAGAATAACTTTCCACGCTTTTGCGACGACTGGTGATCGGCGACAAACCCAGTCATTGTAAAGACGCGTTTCAGTAACATTTAGAAAACGGGGCTGATCCTTTTGACTTTGAAATAGACAGAAGGGACTTCATCCAGCTGCGTTGTTACACATCATGCAGACAAACTGTATTGTCTTCGATTTTTCTGTTGCAGTACTTCAGTTTGCCATTCGAGATTTTGAAAGGCAATATCATTCTTATACACGTTTTTTGTCATTACCATTTTTAAATGTGATCAATTAGTTTTCACCCTTGTACTTCCGAACTAATTACGAATCAGTTGTTTTTTTGCTGCAAGTATAATTTTGTCAACGTTTGACTTTTGTTTCTCCGTAGATATTTAGTCACAACGCTAATGGGCGCTGATCTTAACTGCATTGTCAAAGTCCAACAGCTAAGTGATGAGCACGTACAGTTCTTGATTTATCAAATATTGCGTGGCTTAAAGGTACGCCTACTGCACAGTTTATTCGTCATTTCACCCTTTGATTTGATTTAATAACTTGGTTTAATAAAATTAAAACTACAATTTAAAGCCATAGCACTGGTCCAAGGCTCTAATCCTTGTGGTGCCAACATATTTTCACTGCCTTTCATAGCTAAGATAACTGATTATTTCGACTCTGCTGTTCTTAATACCTTTGAATGGGCTTTGGACACATTGCCGGAATGGATTGAAGCCCTTTCATTGTCAGTACGGTTCTTTCAGGGTAGAAGAGTCCTCGTCTTCATTTCGTTTGATAGAGAGGCTACATAGGGGAGGTACAGTTGATTTCCTCACAGTCAGTTCGTCTGATTCATTATAGTTAGTGAGTCTTACGATGATTCGCATATTTGTATGAGTTTTTTGACTTCGGGTATCCCGAGTACGAAAATTCCATGTTGTTTTAAAAAGTTACGAAGTTCGTCCACAGTAAGTGAGGAGAATTGGATTGTGTCAGCCATGGGCGAGGTTTATTACAACTTTTAGCTATATTGTTGAAATTTCAGGTGACGTATTTTTGCGAGGCTGCGGCCAGATCGAGGCTAAAATCGCTAAACTGAAAGAATGTATTCACATGGTGTAAAGAGACTGGATGGCAAAATTTCCAGGATCAGGAGATCGATAACCACTGGCAAGGAATTGGAGCTGTTGTAACTAGAGAAAGAGGATTTGGTTTTTTAAATCTCCTTTTCTCCACTATAGGCCAACATGCTGATTGTTTTGGGTTGGTTTCTTATGACTTTACAAAATCCATGTATATTCAAGACTCCCCTGTATTTATATTTCAGAAGTTCAATAACTGTTTTGTAACAGACTTTGCAATTGTTGGCTGTGCCCTTAAATCCTCTTTTCTGTAGCCACCATAAGATCTTTGTGATGGAATTTGACCACGTTCCTAAGATTTTCATTTACTCTTGTCACTCACCCTGTAAGAAAGGGTGAATAATCTTTAGCATGGTCAGACTTTACCAAGCAAGCCCTATCTATCCAACGAGAATTCCATTGTCGTTGATTTGGTGAATGCAGTTCTCGAAATTTCTTAAAACGTCCTGTGGCAAAAGATTGGGGTTAATGTCTTACAATTATGGTGGAGTTTATCGCAATTGAAAAGTAACTGTTGAAAGCTCCATGGCGATCCATTTGGCCATTACATGAAAATTCCACCTAATACGTTAATCCTTTCCCTAGCGACAAGATGTAAGGTGAAGACGTAATAGACCCCTCTGTGGATTGTTTTGTTAGCGTCCTCGGGAGATTATTCGGCGGGAGTAATTATGATGGTATATCGTTCAAATGTAGAAAACTAATCAAATAAGAGATGTAGATTCTCTGTACACGGTTCCTAGTGGACCTGTACTCGTTTTGATCGTAAACTTGACGTGATCTCCATTGCTGAGCCTTTTCATATATTTTTACTAATATTGGCACTTATGTTATTGATACCAATTGTTCAGATTTCAACGTTCAGTGTAGTTCAAATTATAATGGAACCAACCGTTGATTTTACTAATTCGAACTACATACAGAAGTAAGAATTGAAGTGGGTCTGATCCCTTATAAACACCCTATAGATCGGATCGGATCCATTTGGAACAAACTACGTCCTAGCTGGCTCCAGCTTGGAAAGTCCCGCTTTGTCCACTAGATGTATGGAAGTAGTGATAACAAATAGAGTGTATCAATTTTATTGATCTTATTCTGCAACGCGTTACAGTTTACAAAAGAGATTCCTTTTGGAGGAAATTAGTTGCTGCCGTCCCTAAATAGCTTTCGTAGTAACATTCTGCTGATGGATAGTTGCCCTACGACGGTAGCTTCTGCAGCATTTACCAAACATTTAAATGCCATGGCAAAGCCTATGCAAGTCGTCAGCTGAACCCCGGTTCATGGTTTTGAAAGTAGACTGTTAGATCGCTCGTGCTCATTTCTAATGTCGTCTAAAGTATCGCAGTACTCAGTAACGGATTATTTAGGCAGTGTCGATCGTACCTGTTAAGTTAACACCTTATCTCTATTTTTGATTCCCTTGCAGTACGTTCATTCTGCAGGTATCATTCACAGGGTACGTAAACATTTTTACAACTTAACATTTCCTCTCTCTTTATTATCAATCCGCAGTTTGACCTATGGTGGGTAGATACAGACTCTGTCCAGAAAACAGCAGCAGTTTCATGTCTGTCAACCGTGCATTGCACTACGTTTTGTGGCTACCTTGTTGTGATTAATCGAGTTGTTGCTTTTAAGGGGTGAATTACTCCTCCATGTACTCATATAGCAGGTATAGGTAAATATCAGAATTAAATGACAAAATTGTAACCATAGATTCCACTGCAAATTGTATACTTTGTTGGAATTAATGTTCTGTGGGATGTGGGGTTGCCTGATATTATTGATGATGCAAAGTTCAGTGAAGTTGTAAAGGAGGAGTCAAAGTAGCCCATGTAGAATTTTGGCTCTTTCGTAGGTTTCAAGAACTAGACATTATAGTCTTCCGCATCTACGACGTATCAAAATAAAAAGAGCGAAATGAAATGAGGCATTGTGCATCAAGTTGTACTAGCGAATAATGAACAGTTTTATTTGATTAGTAAACGTAAATGTAAATGCCCAAACCTGCAAACACATTCGAGGTCATTTCTAGACGCAGAAGGTGCTCACAACGCACGTGATACACACGTGATATGAATGTTTCTAGTCTCTCCCTAAATTACAAGTGACTCATATGAGCCGCAATCTACGTTTATTTGTTTAGATAAATACTTTAAAGTGTTTCTTTGAGGTTTAAGACTGATTGTTGCTTTAGATCAGATGTATTTGAACGACAGTCTGCGTATCTTTTTGATCCGGAACTGTATCAAGCAGGGCTTAGTCGTTTTGGATCCTTTCCGCATTTTATTCATTTACTCATATGAAGCTACTTACTTTCATTCAGGATTTAAAACCAAGCAATATAGCGGTGAATGAGGACTGTGAATTGAAGGTAAGCAACATTTCTGTAGTAATATCAGTAGGGAACATCTTGCAAGAAATATACACATTTATGGGATATGAGCAATAAACAATCGCACCTTCATATTTGCTGCAAAAGGCTTGTTACCATGTGTTCTTTTAGCTAATAATACTTTATGCAGATGTAAGATGGGCTATTGTATGCGGAGGGAAAGTGATGACGTCACAAATAGAAAACTTTGGTCATAGTAAGGTTTGACTCCAGATATCTTAAGGCAACCCAGGAATAGGCTGTTTCCCAAAGTAGCAGACCTGTAGTGTATATAGTGTTTAATGTAGAGGCGTTTGAATTTCAAAAGCCTCTGGTCAAAACTTTTTTATAATTCCTTGGATCCTCAAGTTAGGATCCAGCATCAAATAATAAGGTTTTGTTAGAGAGATTTAAATCTTTGGAAGCTGATATCTCGGTATTGGGAAAGGGCGACACTCTCATTTTTGGCCATTGACGTTCTTACTAATAGGGCAACATGAAAACTGAAGTTCTTTCCCATAATTCAAACATATTCAAAATCGTGACGTCACACTTTTCCTCCGTATTCAATATTTTGTTTTAGAGCAATTAGGTGAAGTGATAAGGAATGCATTAGAAAACTAATTATGCCAGGTATAGTTGGAAGATTTAGTACAAAGTGTAGCTGGGGGTGGGAGAGACATGGATGCACATGGCTAAACGCGCCTCCAATATTGATGCTCCCCCGCCTTACAGCTAGACAAAAAGAAAGACGTGCTTTCGTACTTCTGTGAAGTTTTACTCATGAGTTAAATATCTTGGACCGGCAATCCCCTGACTTTTTACTTTTCATGAATTTGTCACCATGAAAAGATCTATTGGTAACGGAAGGTGTCTCGTATCAGACTAGGCAGCGCGTCTTAGAAATTATGAAAAAAGTTGAGTTAGAATCAAAAATTTGATTTCGCACTGCAGTGTTCAGATGAAATTTCTCATTGAAGTTAACGATATAAAATTTAGTTGGTAAAAGTTGTCCTTGGTGCCAGAGAGATTTTATATCTATTTGAAAACTGCAAATTATGTGAATGTTTGTGCACGAAGGGCTATTATTAATAATGTGACACATCAGGAATGTAAGCATCAACTACACAAGGAATAATACCAAGAGTACACAAGTTACTTCTTCACCGGGACATTACCGCCTCACCCCGCCCTGCCCTGCCCTGCCTTACCTTGTTCGTTGTCTTGTTGTTTTTTCTCTCAGGCCTTCCATTGCAACGATACATCAACATAATCGCTGTCTTACTAATTTACATGCTTATTAACCGACAAAACCAGACGGACCTGCAATCCTGTGGGCATTGGTCAGCAGATCGTTGTGTCAATACATACCAGATGAATCGGAGCTCAAAACTCGACTGAATGGCTTTAACAATCCTAAAATTCAGACTTGATTTAAAATTCAGAAGTAACATGCTGGTCGTTGGTTGCCTGCCATATTGAAATGGCCTTTCCACCGTCCAACTGTCGTTAACCGTTTACAAAGATAACATACAAATCGGTCATCCACTTGAGATATATTCATTGCCTTCTCATGGTCATCTGGATATAATTCTTCGGTTTGGAGAGAAATATTTCCAACTTGGAAATGTATCGTTTAAATATCTGACTTATAAGGGGTCTCTTTAAATGCCAAATCTCATTGTATCTTCTCAACACCCGCCCATTGCTTTACTTCATTTCATGCATTCATTCAATGTACACATAAGTCGTGCCCACGTAAGCTGCGGAAGACGAATTTAACTCTAGAAATGAATATGCGCCCCTGTTCGTTTATTTGCCAAATCAGCTGAACATTTTAACACTGTACATCATGCCTCAGAGGTAAAAACTTAATCGGTAAAAACGTTTTGTCGGTTAAAACTCTGGTCACTTGCAAAAATTTTAGTCACTTGTTACCGACTAAGTTTTTACCTCTAGGCTATGTCAATAGAATAACCTCGTTTTTCGCTTTAGATCCTCGACTTCGGTTTAGCAAGAATGACAGACGATTCAATGACGGGCTATGTTGCTACTCGCTGGTACAGAGCACCGGAAATCATGTTAAATTGGATGCACTACAACCAAACAGGTAATATCAAATACTGTATATTCCGTTGTTTTGACCGTCCTTCACTTTTACAAAAAATTTTATGCTTATAACAACTAGTACGAAATTTTGGATACATTTCCAATATTGACCAGTCGATTGTCTGCAGATTAAGTGGCCAGAAAAACTTTCGTGTCCCATTTTATAATGCCCCAATTATATACCGATGTCATCAAAAGTCTCCGAAATTATTGGTATCTGAAATTCTTTATATCCGAGATTTGCCCAAAGCGAATCAGTCATTTATGCCCGAAGTTACCAGAACCGAGGTTCTTGTAGTTGATTAAAAATATCAGGGGGGAGGGGGGGGGGGATGTTTTAGTGTATTTGTATGACGTCTACGAGTTACGGGTACGGGAAACCGCATCCATGCCTTCGAAGCATTGTAGTTGGTAGAATTATATGGATTAAGTAAGCATAAGTAATGGAGTGGGAGGTTGCAATAGCTTTAATACTCTTAATCTTCTTTGGCTGAGTCGAAGAAACTAGTTTCTTCCCATGATCCCATTTACCGCTAAAGTAAAACTCTGCTTGAGTTGCCTTCATAATGTGCCCTAGGATGAAGAAAAAGGCGTTTTGACTAGGGGAAGCTTTAACTATTTCACCACTTAATTTATGGAAGCTTTCCAAAAAATCACGCTAACCGAACAACTCAGTATTTCGGTCAGCATTTGTAAAGAAAAACGACAAGAGAACAGTCGACTTGCATAGATAAACCCCGATATTTTTACTTCTAAAGTCAAAAATTTTATCTAGCCCAAGGTACTCGCTTCAGGCTGGAATGCATCAAGACTACCGACAGCTGCGCCATTTGTTCCGTACTACAATCGAAATATGACCAGTTGGCCCGTAACACAGGAAACGGTATTTCAAGAGTGGCTCATCGACTTATTTAGTTACTTTCAAGGATATTTATATTGAAAAGGTAGTTGTCAAATATCTGACACTTTTGACATTGATGCCTCCACACGATGAAAATGTGTATCCAAAATACTGTTCATAGAGATGTCAGTGGTATTTTAGCCGTTGCGATGATTTTTGTACCTATAATACCACAATGCGACTGTCGAACGCAAGCTTTTTCATATTACCTAGACTTGCTCATCGAAGAATACTCAGAAAACGCAAAGGAAATGGGCGCCCTTGTTTTCCCTGTGACCACCACGCCGGATCTCTAAATATCAAACCTTTTCAAAATTGATTATCAGCATGCCATCTTTATTGAACTTTATTGCTTCTGCAGGTGATTTCTGCAGTCTTTTTCTAAGAGTTCTCATTACTTGAAAATGTAATTGACCCATTTTGCCTTGCTTTCTCGTTACATCCATATTTAATATGCTTTGACGTATACGTAAGTGCAGTGGAGGGAATAGCCGTTGTTATGCATCTTGTATAGTAATTACTTCGTCACAGCTGGCAAGGATAACACGACATATGGATCTTTGGCAGTGAAGAGAATTCTTATTACCCTCGATGCCGCTTATGATAGTGCAAAACCAGAGTTACGGGAAGTGATGCAACTTAAAAACCATCCAAACATGGAGGAATCGTGCAAACAGCGAACTCCAAAATTGATCAGTTTAGTAAACTTAGGCAAATGGCAACGCCTTTCAGTTGCAGTGAGAATAGAATGGAAGTATTTTCTCTTATTTCATTTGTTTTCTTTGGTTATGCACTTAAATTCTCTACGGAAGTGCTAGAGAATAACTGAGAAGCCTCTGACAGTGGTCCGCTTAGATTGGCTCTAGTGGCTATTCCATGCGCCCGCTGTCTTGGTTACACGGAATGCTACTGTTATTTGCAGAAAGCCTCTCTTCTTTCTTCTTCTTTTTTAAATATTTTTTTCTTATATTGTTTCAAGGATGCCTAATACAACTGGTGGCCCAGATTTCGATATGAAGTTCTGAAAATCGTTCTTTGTTTTATACCGAACAATAGAGCTCTGACATTAATCAGACGTAATTTCTTTCGGAGAGGCCACCCATCCCGAAAGAAATGAAGCCTGTGTGTATGGCTTTTTCTAAACTCTTTATGACCAACGGTAGACAGTAGAAGTATTTTAAGGTTCCAACAATTGCATATTGTCAACTAAAGTAACGGCAGTAGAACCGCATTTAGTTGATCATTCGCTGAACCAATCTTAAGAGGTCTATTTACTGTAATTTACGCCCGAAGGCCCCACAGATTTGAGGTCACTAAAATGACAGTACCGTGGAAGGTCAAGCTCAGCCAGTTGACATATCTTGTATTGTTGAGTGGCAAAGATGAATCTAACTAGATTTATTTTGTTATCTAACTGTTCTTCAGAGATCATTCTTATTGCTTATTACTATCAGGTGGCTTTTATAATATATAATCAGTGCATGTTTATGTAGTATTGTATATTGTGCAGTGTGTTAATAAGATATTGCGATACAAAGAATGGATTATCTATCACCGAAATATGTATTTGTCAGGTAGTCCACTGTCACTTTGGAAAGTCACAATTAAAGGTTTGTTTTTAAGACTTAGACGGAAGTCCGTAAATGCCACTGGCAAGTTCTGCACTGATCAGTTAAGTTATGACACTTCGATAAAAGTGAAAAATTTGATCTCTAGGTTCTCAGTAATCACCATGCAAAATCGCAGTACCAGCACCAATGGCATCTTCAAGCATTGTGTTAAGTCTAATTGATGACCAAATACTGTATATGTTTTGCACCAAACTTGCGATACTTGTATTGTGCAGAAACAGTGACCGCATTGTTCTATCATTAAGGATGGGAACTACCCAGCTTCAGCGAGGGTGGGTTCGCGCGTAACGCGTGTCAATGTGGTCCTACAAGTGGGGTTCAAAGATCGATTGGATTTGAATAACGCTTGGTACAGTCGGGATAGTGGGGTGGTCAACTTACGAGAGGTCAGCTCATAGCAAAAGGTGAAAGACAATTTTTGTACTGATAATAGTTGGTCTACATATGGGGAATGGCCATCAAACGGGGTTCTACCGTATTAAAAATCGTAATTTTGGAGAATGTTTATAAACTTGTTTACAATAGCTGGAACCAAAATAAATAGTTCTAAGACTACTCTCGGCACCTTGAGAATGAGACACAGAAAATCTGAGCTTGTTAGAGCCCGAATTTGGTATCACAAAGACGAACAGTACCGTAAACGTTGTTCAAATATATCTACATATGAACAAGTTAGTTTTAATCACACAAACAAATCATTTACGAAGTTACTTGCGTGCCTGTTCATTTTAAATGATTCTGTGCTGATTGTTTCCATAAGGATATAACCAGATCGATTTACGTAACTTTTCTGTTGATTGCAAGTATCAAAAACCATTGGAAATAGAAAAATTCGTGAACAACGGATAGATGAGCTACTGTAGACAGCGTATACAGACTGGTGCATACTACTGAAGCAGAATTTTTATAATGAGTTTTTTTAATGTTCATTTCTAAGATAATCTTCGTTTCTCGTAACAGTTGACATATGGTCAGTTGGCTGTATCATGGCGGAACTACTGACAGGCAAAGTGCTATTTCCAGGCACTGACCGTATCCTTAACAACGTTTTCCATCACATAGTAGTTGATACTGTTATTTGATCTTATGTTTTCTCGCGCAGCTCATGCCGTTGTCAACGCCCCTCCCCCGTCTTGTTCTTTCCATTTGCATTCCGTTTTTTAACTCTTCATTTACGTCACATTTTCCTTTCTGCCACCTATCCTATCCATTGCCCTATCCTCTTTGTATTCCTTTCACCACACTTGTTGTCTTGTCGTACGTTCTTGCTGCCCATTTCAAAGCTAAGATGTACACTATGTCTTTATTGTCATCTTTACACATTGTTTTGATTATCAGCCTGTTCCATCTTGTTTTTGTTCTATCCACTCCCTCCCCTCCAACTATCCTCATCGTATTTTCAATTTTCCAAAGCCATGCTCATTTGAGGTAACTGAACTTTCTTAACTATATGTCGTTGTTTCCCTTCTTGTGTCTTTCTTGTACATTAAACATTACTGTACGATTTGATTAATGCACACAAAGTATAGGCAGTGGTCGCTAGTAATAGCAGGAAATGTATTTAAGAAGATAATGTTTAGTAGAGATCCGAACTGAGGCTACGGTGATTTTTAACCTTAATTGATACCCAGATATTGACCAGCTGACGAAAATTATGCAACTGGTGGGAACTCCACCCCCAGATTTTCTAAGCAAAATAACAAGTGATAGCGTACGTATACAATCTATTCGTTTGAAACTTATCTCGTTTAAGCTATCGTGTCTCATTGTGTTTTTTTTGCATTCTTACCTCATTCCTAACCCTGTTGACGCACGATAGGCCTACTGTAAAGTAGCCATTTACATGTAGCCTGGCTGCAAGCCGGCATAGCTTAAAGATCAGATACGTTTTGATTCTGAAGCACTGTACTCTTCTGAAGTGCCTAATTTATTTTTTTTTGGGGGGGGGGGGGGGTCAAATTGCAATTTTTGAAGATTTTTACCCATGATTATTTGCGACAATGACCCCCGCTATTTTCTGATATTTTCATAAAATCCGTAGAAGGCTGCAAATGCTAGGGAAAATCACAAACATCACCCTAAAAGCACTTTGTTATGCCCCCTCCCATCTTATGAAAATTTGAAAAAATACCCACTCCTACCGCGTATTCGACCCCCCTACAATTATGCACGGAAAAGTAGGTTGCAGCGAACCAATCAGATGTAAAAGTTGTATTCGCACAACACAGATTTATACATAATGGTCGGTATTTCGTTGTTTTACGGACTGCAACTGTCAGACACCATTTTGTTTTGTAATGGAAATAAGCGATTAAGATATATAATTTGTTAAAGATAGGAAGGTATTTGTTTTTGCATTAGGGCCTGGGAGGTAGCAGCACGTTAGTCATGCATTGTTTTAGGATAGTGATAAAATATTATGTGGTAGCTAGTGGTCTGGTTTTAGGCAACAAAAATGGACTTCCCGATTGATACCCATGTGCTTCTATTGGGGGAGCTATAATCGAAGTAAAATAATTTAGAAAAGAGAAGGGCTTATGCATGGTGGTCTTATTTTTGCGGGATTTCTTTATAGATAAAATAAACTGAAAGAGTAACATCTTCAGTCGCTTGCAACCCCCAAAAGATGCTTGGGCTATGCTTGACATTAATAGCTTTTAGAGCCATTTGCCGTTCTACACTATTATTTCATATAAAATTTTCCATTTTCGTTAACAAGTGTTCCTATATATCATCATTTTAGGCTAGAGTATACATCTCTTCAATGCCAGCTGTGCCACGAAGACGATTTAGTGACGTATTCGTTGGAGCTAATCCTACAGGTATTCCGAACAAGTCAGTGAATTTAGGTCAACTGATTTTTGTCTCTTTTTATGCTGAAGTCTATAAATGTCTACTGCGTTTGGTATCCATTGAAATATTCTGACTTGCCTTAATTGCAATTTAAAACCCGGCGTTTGTAATGTCTGAGGTACAAGGTGATCGATGTATGTTAAAGTTAAAAGAGATGACTATACAGGATCGCCTTTAATTATTTGGAACATGTGTTAGAGATCTAGAAGTGTATCGCGATTGAAAGTTGAGAATCTAACTACAGTGGCCTCGATTACAGTTTTCTGTCGCGGTTCCGGAGCAAGTGACGCTAAATTTGACTATCCATCAAGTAGATCAAAACGCGACGCAAAATCACCTTGCCGTTGCTAGCAGTTACTGTTTAATACCAGCTGTAGTTTGCACCATTCAATTGTAATAAAAGGAAAACCTATTTTGAACATTGTGCAATAGTTTTCTGTATCAGCCTTTTAAAGGTGTGACTCTGACAAATAGAATTGTTATCCACATCCATGTCTTACCTTTGAACCTCGCTTTGATTTGGCTTAACTTGGTTCACTGCATCACCACATCAGCTCCCTAACCACTACTGATGGACTTCATGACTTGGGAGACAAGCACTATTTTTCTCGACCACCAAATGTCGTCTTCAGCCAATCAATCTGTTGGAAGCCCGCTGCTAGGGATACTTCCTCTAGTAGTGATTTCCTGTAATTGGAGTTAACTGTGAATGAAAATTTCGCCGCATATGTTTTATCTAATATCCTTCAAATTAAGGGCACAAGTACATAATGCAAGAAGTCGTAGGAAGGAAAAGTAGCTATTTCCGTAGCCTTAATCATTTGTGTAGTGCAGCTGCAAAACGCTAAACTTACCTTGGGTCAGTTTGTCAATGATACTTCAATGTCTTTTGAAAGAACGGGATATTGTGTTTGCATACCCAGCCACAATTCACTAGAAACTTGAATTCTAGAATTCATTCTAGAAACTTAAAGAATTCATGAGATGACCTAGTTTAATTTTCTGTAGACATTTTCAAAATTTATCATTTAAAATCATGTGTTGTCATCTCGGTAAATTTGAATGGACTTCATAGAGAATAATGCTCCTTACATGGTCAAGTCACGTAGCGTAGGGAAATTGCTTTCCGAAATTTCTGAGAGCTGGATATCAATGGCCAATGTTGGATTGAGAGGTATAAGCAGTAGGAAATAAAGTTTCTGCACGAAATAGTGAAAACATTTTAGTACTGAAAAGCTTTTCTTTTCTTTTTCGTGCAGTTTTATTGTTTTGTACCACCAACAAACTATTTGAAATAAAGTTTGTTACCCCGATCGTGACACATTCTTTCAGATATTTTCAAAACTTTGGATGTAGAAATGAGATATTTTGGTTACTGTTTAAATCTCCCGATATAAACATAATCTCACAATCTTGTTGATTTTTACTTATTTTAAACTTTGCATTGGCTTACTTATCAAGTTCCCCAGTAGTTGTAAGGATGATTGACTTTTGGTGCGGGAAGGTATCATTACAGGTTTTGGTGATAATTACCAATGTGTTTAGTAATTTTGACACTAGAATTCAACTTTGATTGAAGATAAGTCCCTTTATTCTAAAATAGTAATCAGATAGAAATAGTGTTCGAGATGCCCTATTCTATTCACAACAATATCCAAGCTGTTGTGATCATTGCTCTATTTTACGGTTTGATTTTGCAATGTTTAAAGGAGCGTCGCGGCTAAATCTATACACGATTTTGAATCGCCTTGTTGAGTTTCTACTAACTGTAGCAACATTACCGATCCATCACCTGTAAATTTGCGGTGCCTTTCCAGGCTTTTTCTAAGTAAGTACGCCTCTCCTAAGTTTACTCTGATCAGACACCGCCTACTGTTTTAAGTATCATGGATTTAAGAACGTGTATTTGGTCCAAACGAACCGTCGAGTTCATAGACGCCTTTCGGATAATCTGGCTGTTTCAACTTTGACTGTGAAAAACATTCCTTCTCTAACATACGCTCACACCACACTGGTTTTACTTCATCATTCTCCGTTTGAAACGATTCCGTCCACTGTATTCAGGCTCCTTGTCAATAAAACTCTTTTATTGTCTTAATTAAAACTTAATATGTCTTCCTCTAAATACTTTTCTCTTTCCTACCACCTAATTCCACGTTTTTCACTCCTTTACACTTCTCCAAAGGAGCTGTTTTTCAGGTTTCTTATCAATTCTAGTCAGTTGTGTAATACCATCTTATTCTTTCAACGGCCTTACTGAATTTAAATATTTATGAAAGCCATTCGAAGTAAGGTAGGACATGAACGGACAACAAATAATAACTTTTTAAAGTTGTAAGACTACCTTTTCATAAACAAAGAGTGGAATGTCAGTTAAAGGCGGAATTTGTGTCAATTTCTTTTTGTAGAGATTGTTTCAGTACTCTGTAATAGTGGGTTTCAGCATTTGAGTATGGTATTTTTAAAAGTTTTCCGAGAAAATTATTCCACAAAGCATTCATTATCAACCGATCTTAAAATAGAAGAATTGAGACTTTTTAAGAGGAATATTTTGATTCAAATTTGGATTAAAAACTGTTATGTCCTTTGTCTTACACAAAATATTTAAAAGCATTGTTTAGCATAAAATCAAATAAATATTTTTAATATAATTTTCTGAATAAAGATCGAGTACGGGTTGTAAAAGTTCAGAAGTTACTTGGCCATTTCCGATCCTTATCACAAAACCTGATAATGGTTCAGGGGTCGTTATCCTTAACCACAAGGAATACGTACACAAAATGGACAACATACTGCAAGATTCTAGCAAATTTGAAAAACTAGGCAGTGTCGAAAATAATGAAAACACACCCAAAATTGAACAGCGTATCCAAGAGCGCTTATTAGATCTAGTTAAAAAAGGTGTTTTACAATTGGTTGTTTACAGTAGGTTTATGCCTTCGGGATCACAACGTCCACTGATGTACGGTTTCCCCAAAACTTACAACAAAGGGTTGCCTTTCGAACCTATCCTTTCCATGATTGGCTCCTCGCAGCATGAAATGGCCAAGTGGCTTCCTGGACTTTTACAACCTGTACTCGATCTTTATTCAGAAAATTGTATTTAGGACTCATTCAGTTTTGCCACATAGATATTTTTGTAATATATAGTTCTTTCTCTTTTTATTTTACTGCGATATTTTGTAATATAAAAGTCAGAAAAGATTTTGCAAACATTTCCCATCGTAGAACGAATGTTGAATCAAATGTATGAATATAAAATGTATGAAAATCAAATGTATGAAAATCAAATGTATGAAAATCAAATGTATGAAAATCAAATGTATGAAAATCAAATGTCAAAACACTCATTACGTTAATCCTGTTTAATCACATGGAAAAACTGCCGTTTGCACCACCTGATAAACTTGAATCTTAGGTACTTTATTATCTACAAATTTAATCTACTCTACCTTTCTTCTATTTTCTAGCTGTGGATCTACTCGAAAAAATGCTAATCCTTGATCCAGATCAAAGGATAACAGCCGGGGACGCTTTAGGGCATCCATACTTAGAGAAATATCACGACCCTGATGACGAGGTAAGTTGGTTGTAACATCGCAACAATTGTGTCCTTTAGCCACGTAGCCTGGTCGTCGTGCATAGGGGTGGGAAAGGGGGGAAGGATAGTAAATCGTGATCATGCTATCAAGTTGTGACGCAATCTAGTAAACGTGGTCAAAAACAGTTTTATTTAACAGTTACAGAACATCCAGGGTAACAGTTGTGTGTATGCATATACAATACGACTGAGGAACAATCCTGTTAAAACATTCAAAATATAAAACATGGATGAATAAAACTTTCTGGAGCTTTCTTGCACGATTGCAGTTGCCCTACAGAAACAGCTTAGTTCCTACACATGCAGATATTTTCTCATTTTTCTTATTCTTGTTTATGTGTGATTAAACTATTGATTTATATATGTATGGATTTGATAATTTGTTTATTTACCTATTTGATAGTTTTATTTATGTTGTTTATCAAAACTTATCCATCAAAGTTTTTCAATGTTGCTCAACGCACCGCGGCCTCTGGATATGTTGCAAACTACATAATTGTGATTTCTATTGCTTAAGGTATTGTGCCAGCAATTGATCGTCTTTTGATAATAAAAAACCCCACCTTCTGTCTTCTCTACAGCCTATAGCAGAACATTTCGACGACAGCTACGAGAACCTCGATCTGAAGGCGGAAAAGTGGAAAGGCATGGTTTTCTACTCTTATTACTACTACCTGATCTTTGGTATTTGTAAATTAACTTGAGTTACCTTTAGGTCACCTTCTGCTGGGATTTATTTTTGTTCAAAGTTGATTGAAAACTTTGTATTCTTAGTATTATCTGTACATAATAATAAGTCCACATCAAGGGTTTTTCGCTTCTTAGTCAGTGCTAATAAATGGCCCGTTTGAATTTGTGTGCGGTGGTTTCGTACATTGAATTTCATTCAGAGCATTTAATGATAGTACTTTATTTGTCTTGATTTCATTTGGATTGCTTTTCCTTTGACTTGATTTTTTACTTCGATGAAGGTTGCGCTTGACTTTCCTTGCCGTGATTTTGACTTCAGTCTATCAGAACTTGTTTTATTCTGTCTTCTCTATTAAACTCCATGTCATTGCACTTCTGTTGCCTCGAACTGTTCCCCAAACATTATAATTACTTTGCATTATATATTTTTAATTCCTTATGTGTGTTTCTGTTGATATCATTTTATTTGATGTCACATTTAGTATTATTTGGACGTATTAGTAGATGTTATGAGTGCTTTTATGTGATTTAGTTTGTGCGACTTGTTTTAAATCAAATTTGGTGAATTGATTATTGAAACATTCTTGTGGTACTACAGAACTTTAAGAGGCAATCGAATAGGCAACTCATTTGATCAAGAGGCTTTTCGCCGATTCTCGCCAGTTGATCTACATCGGTGAAGAACCAAAGTACCATGAGATTATTGATAGGTAGAGAAAGGGATCGAACTTAAGAATATACGTACGTACAAGAGAACATAGCATGAAGTTAGGCGCGCTAAAACAAATTCTAACACAGACTCGTTTTGCCAAAATAAGCTGGGTAAAAAATGTGAAATATAAATAGACTTTAACACAGCATAATGAAACTTTGAACGGCCCCCTACTTAATTGATTGGTTGTTTAACAGACCGGTCGTAGTAAGAGCTTTCAGTATTGACACAGTAAGGGAAGTATTCCCTGAATGGATTGTACAAATTACTAAATAGATAGATAAATAAATAGTAAATAAAGTAGTAATGAAGTAAATAGATAAGAGATACACAATTAATAAGTAAGTAAGTAAATAGTTGAACAAGTTTGTGAAAACGTTAGTGAATAGACGAACGGAAATAGCCATCTGGAGTGAAGTTTTATTTTAATTCTATCTCTTTTACATAGAACTCACGTACGAGGAGATCCTGAATTTCCAGGCTGCAAAGGCAGAGTCACAGATGGAGACATAATGCAATGACATACATTTGTGGCAATAGTTGGTGAATGGTGACCTCTCAACTGAAAATACGAGGGAGAATTGGGAACCCCATCGCTTCATACACGTTAGGGTGGTTATGGGATATCAACGGAGCGTTGTACTTTTTCCTTCGATTGGGGAGCGAGCGCCAGTGTTGAATAGCCTATTGTAAATAATAGTGACTGGGGGAATGAGCAGACGTACCCGCGGTGAATGTTGAGTGTAATTGCCCACTTTGAGAGCCGATATTTTGAAGTTGTTTGCGAAGTACAAGTATGGAAAAAAGATATATATGTCTCATGTTGAAGTGGTCTTTAGAGCCGGATATGGGTTTACGCAACCTGAAGCTCGTATTGTACAGTTTTAGGCATTTGAGGCCACAAAGAGATATCTGTTATTAACCGTGGACTGGTCATGGAGCTTGGATCAGCGCTAGGCTCTTGACACTGATGTATTCTTTCTTGCTCGAACTCCATTACATTCAACAATGTATCGATGAGCTGCATCACCTCGTGTTTTGTCGCAAAAGAATTAAGAAATGGCCTCTCGTATATGTTCAGGGTTTGGTAGATCAGTGTTTTGTATTTCATTTTAAGTTGTTTTGGTAGGCAGTAATTATGAGAGGAGTAAGCAATGATTAGGTTTACGTAGGTGATTTAAGTAGTTCTGCTTCATTTCAAAGATTTTGTAGGGATACATTTACTTTTTAATGTATTTTTAATTCACCAAGGTGTATTGTTGGTATGCGAATATCGTTCAAATCTTGGGGTTTTTTTGATATTGAGTTTTGGTGTAAGTTCTTATCGTTGTCCTGAACAGACAGGGGCATCTTAGGTTGCAGAGGCCCCCCTCCCTTTCCTTTAAGCACCCCACACCTTCCTTAAAATTCCGCTTCTTACCGGTTCAGCTCTCCTATATCTTTATTAAGAGCAAATGCCACGTGCACCTACGCAAAGTCACCAGGGTTTTTAACATGGCAATGGTAATTAAAACGCTTTTTCCTTTAACTGCTAAGAGTTGCATTCGTTTGGTAGGAGTAAACTTATACTCATACTGTGTATTCTCTGCGCGATGTCTTACGTGGTATCAAATACCTTGGAAATAACACTCCACCCAACCTTTGGGCCGACTACCGATAATTTGAATACTTAAATCTGTTCACCCCAGCCCTTTTTGCTGCAAGGCTACCACCGAATCCGATTTTTTGGCAATCAGGATACGATAGTTCGTTTCGAGATGATCATTCTAAGTCCAGATACCAGAAACTAGATTCATGAGCTTTTGCATGACGGAGGCCTTCGTCATGAAACAGAAAATGGATAAATCTTTTATTTTGCTTTGCATTTTTCTTGAGTCGAGTCATATTTTCTATTAAGATAGTCTTTGTAGCACCCTACCAGGACTGCGCGAGCATAACTCAAGTTCATGGTTTTGAATACTCTTTTCGAGTAAATAATGAGACAAATATCCAATGTTTCATATGTGGCCCCCGTTTTATGTTGAGTTGTTTGAAGTAAGGAACAGTTCTGCTTTGAGTTAGCCGTATGAGGATGATACTTTAAACATAGGACGGTACTGATTTTTCCGTTATCATAATCCGGGGGTACACAGTTTCATTTCACTTTTTCTCGTGATTGCAAATATGGCTTGTGAGAGTACTCCCCGTTTTGTTACGTAGTTAGTTGGATGAAGCTGTATATAAACTTGTATTCCTATCACAGTGTACACATTAAAGACAGAGACTACACCAAGAAACGGCTGCGACACGTGGATAGTTAGTCAATTGGTATTATAAGACAGAAGGACAAAAGCACCGTATGTGTGTGTTGTTCCCTTTAAAATGTGCACCGTGTAAATGAAATTGATTACGAATTGGCATGTTCGATAATGAAAGGCAGTTTTTGCGTAAGCAGATTTTTACTGCAAGAGTCAATAGCTCCATGTGTCTCGGTTACTATAGTATGGCGCACAAACTTGAGTACCCCGATCAATTTCGATTTATGTCATCGCAAGATCTACATCGCCAACAGGAAAAGGACTCTCGGTTCAGTACGTATTCCTCCGATATTAAAAGGAAACAGCATTACACTCCTAGCAATCTGTCACATTTATTTCTGCGCATGCTAGAGGCTACAACTGCTGCCTTGTACCCCGATATCTTCCCGTCGATTAGGAGCAAAGTGGTAACCCCGTTAGATTCGATCGGAATTCTTGGCTATCGTGCGGAGGTTAAGCATTGAGAAAATCTGTGTCATCAACACGAATGATATCAACAAGTCGTGTCGGTCAAAGAAGGTGAGTTAGTTGAAAAAACGTGCGCTTGACGACGAAATCAAATGAAAGTTTTCACAAAGTGCTTTCTTTATAGTTCATAAGTTGTCAGTTTTCCCCGGCGATGCTTTCAATTGATTTGTAAGTCCTCTTCACACATATGAAATAGTGTAATTTGTATGGTTGGTGATCGCGTCATAAAATTATTACGTTAAAAAGTTGTTGCTTAAATTTGTTATTTTTCTGCATACTGCTTTTTGGCTAGTAGCTCCTTGTTTTTACGGGTTTCAGCTGTTTTATTGTATTGTGGGAGTGAATGACATGAAAATCTCCTTGCATCCAGCGCTGCGTCATGGCAAACGGAATGCCGGATTGTTGATATCTAGAAATGCTGACGTTTTTCTTCACTATTACAGTCGTTTTTCTTGTCGGCAATATGTGGATCGGGAGGGGGGCTTAGAATTTTAAGAATTTTGTTGACGTCATAATTCTATGACCCCGTTACACGAATGAGCAATGGGGGTCGACATGGAACACGGGCATTGAAGCTGAGATTTACGTTCTGGCAAATATTGCAGCAGTTACCCCGCGTGCTTTGGATTGTTAGTTACGAACGGTCACACTGTTGAAACGACCCCACCCAACCGGGGATATTAACAGTTGCAGGGACATCTGGAGCATCCTCCCTGGGTAAACGTTTCAGGGAGTTAGGCAACCAATGATCGCAAGGGGAATCTGCTCAAGCAAGCTGGACTTAAACTCGTAAATTTGTGGTGATTCAGCCACCTCGTGTAGTTGAATCACCACAAACTTTAACGGTGATTTTGGCAGCAACTACGCGCGGAAACAATATTGCCATAGGATGCGGAGGGACAGTGATGTCGTCACCAATCAAAAGCTTTAAAATAGTACAATTTGACTCCAGATATCGAAAGCCAAGCTTGGAATAGGCTGTTTCCCAAAGTAGCAGACCCGTAGTGTATATAGTGTTTAAACTAGAGGCGTTTGAATCTCAAAAATCTCTGGTCACAACTCTGTTGATATTCCTTGGTTCCTTAAGTTAAGAACCAGCATGAAACAAAAGGGTTATTAGAGAGATTGAAAACTTTGAAAGCTGATTGTCCGTGTTGGGAAAGGGCATCACTCTCAATTTTGGCCATTGACGTTCGCACTAATTGGGTAACATGACAATTGTTTTTTTAAAAATGTTAATTCAAAAATGTTCATAATCGTGACGTCACACTTTCTCACCGCATTAAGCATAGAATTGATTATGATAATCTACGAAAGATTCGAAAGCGCTTCATACGTCCAAATAGTAGAAAGAATATGGTTATCAAAATAAAAGCATCCAGTATTGCTTTAGATCGATCTTTGAAATTGTATGTGTTTGTTTCTAGGTACTTTATGCAGCTGCTGCCTGACGTCACATGGCCATGTAATCTTTTTTAGCCTTCCTCGGCTGTCGTTGATAAAGGATGTTGATTGCGGTATTGCACTCAATGACTATAGGTAATGAGTGCCCAAATGTATATTGTATATTTGTGTGTATATATGTATGTTTATAACTATTTATATGCATAGCATTGTCACAATTTGGACTCGGGTTTTGGATAAGGTTTGAAGTTTGCAAAAATGTGGTCTAGTTGTATCAGAGACGGACTTTGATAAGCAATAAAAACCATTGCAAGACACTGCATGTAGCTTTTTGTGTCTACTGTAGTTCATAAGTTCGATAAAAATCTGTAAGTTCCCAACCCCTTCACTACGAATCTGCTCAAAATATATCGTGCAAGTATAGTCCCAATGTCCACGCTCGTGATAGATTTTTGAATCAGAAAAGAGAGGGGAGAAACCTCATGACATTTCGATGTTAATTTCGACAGAAGCCAGGTTTTTAGCCCTTTGCGTGTTTACTGTGGTTAGATTGTTGTTTTTGCATTGTTTACTTGTCAATTGAAGAGTCGAATTAATATCGAAGTTTGTGGTCGGATTGCATTGTTTGTTTGTCAAGTGGAGATTCAGTTATCATTATCGACACAAGCTCAAATATATTTTGGTGAAGCGTAACGTTTCGTTTACAGTATAATATACATCAGTGTTCAAGTTCCTCTACATCAACAAACTCTAATACTGTTTTCCTTTCCCCTTACCAAAAGCGTACAAAATTTGGAACTCCGATAACCCCGTGGTTGTGTGTGATCCACCTCTGTATACAAAACTATACTATTGAAGATATTAGACATAGATAAAATATGTCACCACCGGGATGCTAGCCCTTGGCCCATGCACTAGCTGTATTTGATCTAACCAACTGAGCTAGGTGAAACGTGATGACAATATAAGCTCTCTATTCAGTACATCAGCTGACAATCCTCTGCTAGTGGACATCCACATCCACCTCTACACAGTTTGGAAGACCGCACCATGTGACGTAATCATTGAAGGACCGCCATGCAGACCATCTACTGTCCAAGACCCATTGAAGGTTGTAATGTTTTATCAAGAGCAGAGAATTTTAAATAATAGGCTATGATAAATTATTTGAGAAATATGTTATCATAGCTAAGTTGGTTGAGAACACGCCTCAAATACGTGGATCATAGGTTCCAGTCCTGTTGATGACATCTTTCCATTTTTCTACTATCTTTTCAAAACATATCATTTGAAGCCCTGTCTCCTCGATAAAACTAAAATTGTTATATTAGTTACTGTCACTTCCATCTTATGTTCTATTTACTTTGGTGAAGAACATGTAGCCTAAAGACACATGCTCTAAATTGCATGGGTCAGAATCCGCAAAATCACCTTGGAAAAGAAAGAATAACACTTTTTCTTTGACAATATTTATTCTTTTTTG